>JASANA010001307.1:0-73514 GCA_030248095.1 Ptycholaimellus sp. GST1_10 | reverse complement strand
GGGTGAATTCTTTTGATAAGTTTAGAATGTAATCATTCTTGCCCTATCATGAATTCCTGTTTGATCCCATCTGCTGTTTTCAGCCGATAAGAACAAGCAGAAGCAGCAGGGTCCTGCCAAGACTGTCCAAGCCGCTCCCTCCGCTTCCCAGACCACAGGTCCAGTCATCCTCCCTACCAAGAAGCAGAAGAGGAGGCGAAAGAAGGGGAAAGGTCAGTCCGCAGTTCCCGGGCAGAGCGGCGTCGTCTCCAATCCTCAAGCTGAGCCTGGAGAACAGATGCCGAGTTGGTGAATAGTTTCGTGATGTTCCTTCACATTCTCATCGCCTTTTTTCCTTCCACTGCCTTTGCGTAGAATTTTTTGGCTGAAGAGTTTGAAGGACCTTTGTCTCCATTTTTCACAACGCTCTATTGGCCTTGCTCAAATTTCTCTCATTGATGTCCCTTTTTGCTCCACTTCTCACTTGGTCAAGTTTACGCGGGAAAAAAAGAATCATGCATTGAGATGAGACGCAGGGGAGATGCCTCAAGGTTCTGTAGGAACCTGTTGAGGCTGGCCTGGCAAAGCCATAAACCAAATCACCTCTTCTGACAAGGGTATCACACAAGAGTGGCATACGTCTCAACAGTCAAGGTGACAGCGCTGGCATTGAGCAATCATGGATATTCCTCAGAGACGTGACCGCCTCTTCCGAAAGCCAATAGAAGATCGCCAAGTACCCGTACTGCGGCCCTGCAAGGCTCAGGTCAGAAAACTTTCCTTTTCCATGCAGGTTCTCCCAGTCGCCATTGGCTTATCTTTAGGACAAGCCCACGTACGAACATATGGAAGGCCGGGATGTTGTGACTACCGCTGTGCTCCTAGTGATGCAGGAGGGAATCAGGGAGGGAATCAGGTCTCAAATTGGAGAGTTTTCCCAAAATTTGACTGTAATTGTAACAGTAATTAAATTATTTTCTTGGTTTTTTAAATGGGGTAAGATTATGTAATTTAATCATTTATAATTTTCTTGTTCTGTGGTTATTACTTAGCCTCGCTGCCACAGAAAAAAATCAGAAACGCACAGATGTAATCAAGCTACCCAGAAGTCTGATGTAGGTGGAATAGGGATAAAGATTACCCATCACTGGAAACCAAGTGACCTGACCCAATTACACCAAAGGCCTTAGGGCCTTGCCGTTTCTCGATTGACCAATCCCGTGGAGGGATCCACAGAGGCTGGCTTTCGAGGCCGGGATGGCTAATTGAGGTGGCAAAGGTGTAATTGGGTCAGGCTTTTAAAAGAGTCTAAATGCGGCTGGATTTCTCCTGCAGTGTTCTTATGTAAGGGACTAGGTGTATTTAACGGCTAGCACCAGCTCGTAGCTCCAGCCCCAGAGCTCGTAGCACATCTTCGCCGCCGGGAGTTCTCCGCTCATTGGGCATGAGAGTGTCGGATGGTGTTGATGTTCCCTTTGCAAATTGGGGGGAATTTCAAAATTGATAAGGCTTACCATTTTCGATGGCATTTTTCGGGGGGGGGGGGGGGAAAGGGATGGAGCTGCCTATCCCCCATTGTCCCAGCCTAAACACTGCAGTTATGAGACTTGTCTAGCTAGCACAGAGTCGCCAGCTGAAAGCAAATCAGCTGCCAACTTCTGTTATTAATATCTGGTACCATCGGCAGGCCAAATGTAGTTCTCTTTTCTCCAAAAGTTGCAACTGCCTCGAGTAAAAAGTCAAGGAAATACAATTTTTACTACTGGAATCTGCTTCTTGGACAGTTGCATTTTGTTTTTGGCGCGCAGTTCAGTGTCTCTTTCCATGCGCGCCAAAACCAAAATGCAGATGACGCAGCAGATTCCAGTAGTAAAAATTGTATTTCCTTGACTTTTTACTCGAGGCAGTTGCAACTTTTGGAGAAAAGAGAACTACATTTGGCCTGCCGATGGTACCAGATATTTCTTCCACTTTTAATATAGTATAAAATGTATTAGTACAAATTTTATAGATCAATAAATAAATTTTATTAGTTAATAAATCACAAATAAAAAATAAAAAAATATAACGAAATCAAAAGTTTCAAAAATAAAAATAAAAATTTCAAAAATAAAAATTATTGGCAAACTAATAAATTTTTGAGAAATTTTCTTGGTTCATGCTTAGCGCGATTTTTGGCCTGCCGATTGTACCAGTTATCTTCTCAGCTTTAAAGGCACAAAATTCAAAAGAATAACTGAGCTGGATTCGAACCTGCCAGTTTCATTTAGCTGTCCAATCGCTTATACCACTACACCACTGGTGCATATGGCTCCATGGTGTGACTAAAGAGCTATGATTAAAGAAATATATGAGGCCAAGGGCGCCGGGGAGGGCAGGGGGGGGGGAGAAATGAATACCTACTATCGTCCATTGAATAGATGCGGAGAAGAAGAAGGAGAAGAAGAAGGAGAAGAAGAAGGAGAAGGAGTTCGGACATATGGTTTTTTGCGTTTTTCACCCTAAAATCAAACGTTTTGTGCAAAACTCAAAAGATAAACTATAGTCAATTCGATGTTGCTCGTTCCACTGGTGAAAGAATTAGAGCAATTGGAGCCTTCTGTGACGAGCGACCGCCTTATCAAAATTAAGATCTAGCAATAACCCTCAAAACATACACCTGGGTCGAAAAGAGGGGCTGGGCGCTGACAGTTCGCTTTGCTCCCTCGCGCCAGCCCAATAGTCAATTCGATGTTGCTCGTTCCACTGGTGAAAGAATTAGAGCAATTGGAGCCTTCTGTGACGAGCGACCGCCTTATCAAAATTAAGATCTAGCAATAACCCTCAAAACATACATCTGGGTCGAAAAGAGGGGCTGGGCGCTGACACTTCGCTAACGCTCGCTCGCGCCAGCCCAATAGGCTGTTTAACAGAGTCGCCAGCTGAAAGCAAATCAGCTGCCATCTTCTGTTATTATTAGGCTGTTTAACAGAGTCGCCAGCTGAAAGCAAATCAGCTGCCAACTTCTGTTATTAGGCTGTTTCTTTTAGTCTAACACAGAGTCGCCAGCTGAAAGCAAATCAGCTGCCAACTTCTGTTATTAGGCTGTTTCTTTTAGTCTAACACAGAGTCGCCAGCTGAAAGCAAATCAGCTGCTAACTTCTGTTATTAGGCTGTTTCTTTAAGTCGAACACAGAGTCGCCAGCTGAAAGCAAATCAGCTGCCAACTTCTGTTATTAGGCTGTTTCTTTTAGTCTAACACAGAGTCGCCAGCTGAAAGCAAATCAGCTGCCATCTTCTGTTATTATTAGGCTGTTTAACAGAGTCGCCAGCTGAAAGCAAATCAGCTGCCAACTTCTGTTATTAGGCTGTTTCTTTTAGTCTAACACAGAGTCGCCAGCTGAAAGCAAATCAGCTGCCAACTTCTGTTATTAGGCTGTTTCTTTTAGTCTAACACAGAGTCGCCAGCTGAAAGCAAATCAGCTGCTAACTTCTGTTATTAGGCTGTTTCTTTAAGTCGAACACAGAGTCGCCAGCTGAAAGCAAATCAGCTGCCAACTTCTGTTATTAGGCTGTTTCTTTTAGTCTAACACAGAGTCGCCAGCTGAAAGCAAATCAGCTGCCAACTTCTGTTGTTAGGCTGTTTCTTTTAGTCTAACACAGAGTCGCCAGCTGAAAGCAAATCAGCTGCCAACTTCTGTTATTAGGCTGTTTCTTTTAGTCTAACACAGAGTCGCCAGCTGAAAGCAAATCAGCTGCCAACTTCTGTTGTTAGGCTGTTTCTTTTAGTCTAACACAGAGTCGCCAGCTGAAAGCAAATCAGCTGCCAACTTCTGTTATTAGGCTGTTTCTTTTAGTCTAACACAGAGTCGCCAGCTGAAAGCAAATCAGCTGCCAACTTCTGTTATTAGGCTGTTTCTTTTAGTCTAACACAGAGTCGCCAGCTGAAAGCAAATCAGCTGCCAACTTCTGTTATTAGGCTGTTTCTTTTAGTCTAACACAGAGTCGCCACCTGAAAGCAAATCAGCTGCCAACTTCTGTTATTAGGCTGTTTCTTTTGGAATCAGGTCTAAGTGGAGAGTTTTGCCCAAAATTTGACTGTAATTGGCAATTTTGTGCCCTATTGGGTATATTATGTTATGTAAATGACTGTTATTCTATGCAGTTACATTATGTTATGTAGTTGTTTTATGCTATGCGATTGGCAACACTGGTTTAGGTCAGCAATGGTGGGAGATTCTGCCACACGTGACGTGAGCTGGTAACAGTTGCCTGGCATCTCCGTTGCGCAGAAATGGCCGGTGTTACGGAAAATAGCATCACGCGGTAAAAAGCGTCACGCCGAATATAAGCGTCAAGACAGGTTAGGGTTTCTGTAGCTTTTCTGCTCATTCCAATGCATGTTTTAAGCATTGAAAGAGCATCAAAGGCGATCGCAATAAAAAAATTGGGAGTATTAGCGATGTTGGGTCAATTTGCTTCTTTAAAATGTTCAGGCAGTAAATTGTATAACGTTCGCAACGCTTTTTGCCAAAGAACAGAAATTTGCGTCACGTTTCTTTGGCAAATTGTGTAACGATTCGCGACGCTTTTTGCCAAAGAACAGAAATTTTCATCACGTTTCTTTGGCAAATTGTGTAACGATTCGCGACGCTTTTTGCCAAAGAACAGAAATTTGCATCACGTTTCTTTGGCAAAAAGCGTAACGAAAGAGCCTTGCAATTTAAAACCTTTGCATAGCCATATCATGTCCTCGTGTTTTTAACCTAGCTTAAGCTCTAACTGTTCATTTTCATCCTTACCCAGCTAACCACTTAGCCACTGTAAATATTTAGGCTTAGACCAAGCCTTTCACAGCAGTGCTGGTGGTCTATTTTGGTAGATTTTGGTCTATTTTGGTAGATTTTGGTAGGAAATTGCCAATATTGGGCAAAACTATCCAATTTATGACCATGTTGTCAAAGTTTGCATCATTGCACATAACATTTCATATGTGTAATATATTGCAAATTTCTTATGCGTAACATAACGTTATAGGCTGTTTTCTTTTACATAACATAACTTTAGAGGCCATTTCCCTTGCAGAACATAACCATTGTCCTTTACATAACATAACAATCTCGGTTATGTTATGCGGGAGAAAGTTATGTGAAGAAATATTTTTATGTTATGCTATGCAGGTTTTGACGTTATGTTATGTGGGAGAAAGTTATGTTATGCAACTTAAATGACCCCATCTGGGTGACTCCTTAGTACTGCCCCAGGCCATGCCCTGGGCGGCAGTTCAAAATTCATGACCATAAAACTTGTAAGGTGATGAAGCATATTGCAGGCCATGTTTTCTTCAAAAACCCCAATCAGACCATCCTCCAATTTGCAGAACGGCAGCATAGAGGCAGTCAATCACGACGACCGCTCTGCACTAGGCCTGGTGGAGTCTGGGGAGGCGGATTTCACAGAGGCGGACATGTACCTCAGTGTAGCTTTAACTCCCTTCCTCCCTCCATCACAACTCCTTCAAGCGCAGACTGGTTGAAGGCCAGAAGAGCAGAGCGTCTGCCTCACCTGGGCTACCTGTTGTCCGTGGAGACGGTGGTGATCTACAGGAGAAGGACGGTGGAGCAGCCGATGCTGGATGCTGGGGCCATCGTCAGCTGGCGTTTCTATCTGGCCATTGCTGGGCTCAGCTTGGCAGCTCGAATCGGACTCTATGCCCTTAGAAGGTGCACGCCTTTAGATGGAGGCGAAGGGGATAAGAGCCGATTGGGGATCCTAATCGAATTTTTGGAAAAATGAAAAATAATATTTCAGCAAAAATTGTATTTGTTAGGCGCACGCTCCTCTAAAGCTCCGCTCGCACAGACCCAATAGAACTGTACATTCCTGAAAGCCTGATGATTACAGAACCCACTACTGGGACAGTAGCTGGGTTCAAAGGGGCAGTCGACGAAATGCAGCGGTGGTGGGCTTATTCTTGGCAGTGTTCTGGAAATACGTCTCCTCTGACATTGTTCTTATCATAAATCAGCAGAAAGCTTTACGACAGCCTTTCGACAGCATGGAACACGTCCTCAAAGGTCCAATTTTTAGCTGGTTCCCAAGGTAAAATTCTTTTTTGAAATCAATTATTTTGTTAAAACTTAAAAAAAGTAAGAACAATGAAAAATATTATGTTGTCAGCATGAGTATGTTGGTATCATAAAAGCCAACTTTTCTCCACAATCTTCATGATACTTGCTGCTTGCAACTAACTCCTTTCCTTATATTTTTTTTCGAAAAAATGAATTAAAAGGCCTGGAATCTGGTGACTATACAGCTCTGGCCACCTTTGCTGCGACAATGGACAACATCCTTCTGCCTGTGGCTTTTCCATACCCTTCCACCAACATGAAGCGACTCATCGCGGTTACACATTCGAAGACTTCAGGTCGTTTATTGGGCATCATTCTGAATGTGTCACGCAGTGTTGCCCATGATAGATCATTCAAAGCAATGACATTTCGACATCCATGTTCTGCGTCAGAATCTATTATTTTGCTAACAAGATTAAAATGCAACAGCATGAGAAGCTTATGAGTTTACATTCATAAAAAAGAAATAGACAAGTTGTGACAAATTCGTGATTTATTTTGATTTATATTGCACATAAATTTTGACAGGTATATTTTATTGGTATTAGTCCATGTAAAAACTCCACTGCTCATTCATAAGCAGGCGGTATTTTATGGCAGAAAGCCTTTGTCAGTAGAGTATTCTAGTTTTTTTCGTTATCTTTTTTTGCTTAATATTGGAATGATATTTAAAGTTAAAATTTTGAAATAAATAGCTTAAATTAATTTTTAAACCTTATTACGTTTAAGCCTCAAAACAACAAAATAAACGCCCCAATTGAAGCATGATTCACAATAATAGTTGATAATGTTGCAAATCTCTGCAAAACGTAACTTTATTATAGCTTGTTTCAATTTGATTTCGATATTGTTCATTTTTTTACACCTAACAATTAATTTAAGATTTACTACAAGTTTAACAATTACTGAAAATTCAACAACTTTTTTTAGACTTAGTTATTTTTTGTTATTTTCTTCTTTATTACTTTTTTAATGTTTGGCCTTCTTTGTGCCAAAATTGCCGCCTGCTTATGAATGAGCAGTGGAGTATTTACATGGACTAATACCAATAAAATATACCTGTCAAAATTTATGTTTACGATTTTCGCCATCGAGATCTCACTGAGAGCGTTCGATTTAAATATATATCTATATATATGTTCTAGGTTTTAATCAATAACCAAGGCGCTGAACCTCGGAACATGCAACCACCCAAAAACTCGATCACCCATTCATAACTAGGAAGCTGTTGCGCCCTAGGAAAGGTGCCGTGAAATGATTTTTATCCAAGGGAGAGGGGAAAAAGTAGATGCCTCTTTAGCAATTAAATAGAGTGTCGTTGCCTCAAGCCGCAGGAATGTGATTACTGAACAATCAAAACAAAACTGAAAAAAACATTTCCCCAAAAAAGGCCAAAAAACTTCCGCCTCAGATCAACCGCAGCAACCCGCACGAACTGGCCAGCAGCATGGAGGCCGCCATGCAGCTGGTGCTGAAGGGTAGGGGCGGCCAACAGTTCGTCCTATTCACAGACAGCCATGGCATACTTTATTTTTCTCAGCTCAAATAAATTTTAAAGCTAAATTAAAAAATTCTAATAAATAAAAAGTAAATTACCAACGATAAATAAATAAAAAATAATTTTAACGGAATAAATTCAAATTAAAGACCTGCACATACTCCGCAGCAAGTTCTGCGGCTTCGGCGTGATCCAGAACACGGACATGGATCGCCAGATGATGACCGCCTATCATCATCCTAGACTCAAGCTGCGATTCAAGAAGCTTCCCGCCCTGGGTTGTGCATTGGCCAAAATCGTGAGAGATTGTAATGGACCCGATTAAACTGCTAGTTGTTCTAGGCGAGATAGCTTGGCAGTGGCGAGCTTTGCGACTCAAGCACCATCCGCCACTCGCCTGCAATCTTCCGGAGCTGGTTCTTCTCTTTGGCTAGGCACAGATCGAAGCATGGGCAGACCCAGTTGGCTGATGTTTCACGCTTGAATCACGACACAGTGTTTTTCATTATTCACTGTATTTCACCTTAAAGGCCTATTACGCACCCCCACCGATTTGGCTCATATTTTAAGCATGGGTAGGTATCCCCGAAGTAAGCTTGCAACCACCATTGGTTTGGCGCAAATCGGTTCTAGTGTTGAGAAATTTGTTTGGAAAGTTTGCTATGCTTAACCATTGGGAGCTTCCCAAAAAGCCAGTTTTTGCGCGGCCGACGGCCGCCTGCCGCGGAGGGCAGGGCAGTCAGAGCTCCGTAGGCCGGAGGGCATGGGTGCGGAGGCCCCGGAGCGCAGCCTAGCATGCGAAGCATGCTAGGCGAAGCGTAGGGGCCGTAGCACCCGTGCCCGGAGGCCGGAGGAGCTCTGGCGCCCTGCCCGAAGCGGCGGGCGGCCAAGGCCAGCTTAAGCAGTTACCCCATTTTTGCGTCCGTCTGTCCGCATATATATATATATATATATGTGTGGTTCCGGGGCCCGTACTCCGCGGTTTTTCAACGAAATTGGCTAATTTTTTGCATGAAGGTCCGCCTAGGTGGTATCTCCAGGCCATTTTTTGCGCTTGACGTAATTTTGCGTTTTTCGCCCAAAACCCAAAATTTTGATGTTTCAAAGTACCAAAAATCATAAATCGCTGGGTTTTCAATGAAATCAGTTGATTTTTGGCAGGTACATCCGTCAAAGTAATATCTTGAAGCTGGCAAAAAGAAATTTCGAAATATTTTTTATTTATTGATTTATAGTCAAAAACCCAAAATATTGATGTTTCAAAAATTTGAACATGCATAAGTCCATGGTTTTTCGATGAAACTAGCTGATTTTTGGTATGTACATCCGTGAAAATAATATCTTGAAGCTGGCAAAAGGAATTTTGGAAATTTTTAGTATTTCTCGATTTATTGTCAAAAACCCAAAATCTTGATGTTTCAAAAATTGGAACATGCATAATTCATAGTTTTTCATTGAAATCTGATGAATTTTGGCATTTTCATCTAGATGGTGTCTTGGGGTGAGGCCGCGCATCTTGGCAACCGCCGAGAATACCTTGTTGGGCAAGTTTGTTAGGGAAATTTTATGGCGGGCACTGGCGGGCACCAGTGTGGCTCTGTTATGATAAACACATTTGATTTGATTCAAACTGAAGCCATTTCTAGTTATTAAAATTCCCATTTTCACGGGCCCATATTTCTGAACCCAAAGCCCTTTGAAGAAAACCTATTACTATTGCACACTTACACACTCAGTCCCAATAACATATCAATACAAAATGGAAATCGGAGGAGGTGGTTCTGCGCGTATTTGACCTTTAAGAACTAAATCTTCAGCACTTCATTATTGCGCATTAAAATATATCACCAGCTCACAAACAGGCTTTTTTTGAAATAGTGAATTCATTTCAGTCAAACAAAACTTGCTTGCAATTATGTGGCAATCTGATTTTGAGGCAAGTTCAGTTTGTCAGGACATAAAATGTTTCTGAGATTCAGAAATTACTGCTTAGATTTGCAGAACTTCCGCCTACCGCAAGGCCTAAACCTAGGTCAGATCCAGATGGCCTTTATTCTGGTAGCCTGCGGTGCTCTGGCCGCTTCCGTCTGGCTCTGTGCAGGTTTTTTATCAGCCGCATCAATTCCGTCCATTTCTCCCTTTTCTACCCCATACACAAATTTAACAGAAATTCCCAGACAGAAATCTTATAATTGAAAAAGATGTTCGGGTGAAGCATGCCCACCCCATCAGAAAGCCATGGAGGTTATGGGGGCGGCAGTAAGTCAGCGAATTTTTGGAGGCTTGGATTTTTGGCCGAGGCACATGAGCGTTGAATGACAATGAATTGTCAGAGCACATCCGCTTCTCTCGGCGCTCCCTCGCCGAACAGCAGACGAGTCCGTCAGCCTTCGACATGTCTTGCTGCAAGACTTGAACAGATCCAAAACCCATCCAGCTAACATTTTCCCCCTGCTAACAATAACACTTTCATCTTTTACTGCTATCTCACACGATATTGTTAATTTTCATGTCTTTGAGCATGATCTGAAGCCTTTGGAGCTCTGACTGCCTTGCAGAGCCATGCAAAGCATTTCATGTACAAATGTTTGGCTCATGACCAGAATCCCCCCCCCCAAAGATTTTACCGGCCAACCAAGCTTTTACCCCCCCTCCACCTGTGAAGAATCCCCCCACGTAAGTATCCCCCCAAAATCAGCAATCAATGTACGTATGGTTATGCTTTCAAGGCGATTTTAGGTGTTTTTGCACTTGGGGGGAGCATACATGTCGAAGGGGGGGGGGGGGGGGGGGCGTGGGGGGGGGGGCGCACAGACGTACCACGTAGGTGGCAAAAATTTGCGTTTAGGGGGGCGGAGGGGGGGGGGGGCGCCGGACGTACCACGTCAGGTGAAAATTTGGGGAATAGGGGGGGGGGGGCGGGGGGCGCGCCGGACGTACCACGTCTGCCAAGGCAAAAAATTTATCTTGGGGGCCCTAATATATAAAAATTTTCTGCCAAAAATTGCCAATTTTTTCCCCTAAAAATGTCTTTTCTGTCTCCTTACCTTCTAAAGTATATAGTACTATCCTTTTTGTCAGCATTTTTTACTAGTAATCCTTAAAATTTTGTCCTTTTACCTTGACGGACATACATCCCTACCCTTGCGGACCCCCCCATCCCCCCCAAAGCGCCCCCCCCCCCCCCCGCACCCCCCGCCCCCCCCGGACCTACCACGTAGGGAAATTCAAGGAAGGCGCCCCCCGCCCCCCCCCCCCCCCCCTTCGGACGCACGTGGGACGCACGTGGACGCCCCCCCCCCCCCCCCCTACCATTTGACCCCCAGACAAGTGTGGGGGGGGGTATCCCCCCCCCCCCCCCCAAATGCCAAAAACCCATGTTTGATGACCAGTATCCCCCCACCAAGTGGCATTTGGGGGATAGTGGTCACCAAACTCATATACTGTTCTTGTTTGTATATTGCGCTTAGTCACACCCGCTGAATAGTTGATAACCTCAATAATACAAGGCAAATTTGGGGGGGGGGGGGCAAAACTCTTGGTTGGTCCAAAACTGGCTTGGTTAGCCGGTAAAAGCCTTGGGGGGGATCCTGGTCATCAGCAAAATGTTTCTTTGATAAAGCTGATTGACAATTGTAAGGTGTTTTGCAATGTTACTTTTCGCAGTTCTTTTTATTTCGCAATCCGATCAGTGATTACTACAATTAGCATTGCATCATGGAATGGAGGAGGGTTGACTTACGGAGCCATTTTTCATCTCAAAAAAACGTAATCGCTGAAATAATTTTTGTCATATTGCTTTTTGGATAAATTTTTGTTTTAAGAGGTCTTTTTAATCACTACATTGTACGAGTAATCAACAATCATCACTGGAACAATTGTTGCACCACTCAAAACTTGGTGAAACCCCGCCACGCTTTCCCGCTCACCTCGAAACATTCCCAGAAGCCTTGTCGCACTGCAGCCTCATCCACAGCCTTATCCGGCATCTGAACTTCGGCGCCACTGCAAATATCCCTATTATATCCATAACCAAAAGCAAAACCGAAAAAGATCCTACTGGCAACTGGGCGAGGTTCGCATATGACGGTTGAGTGTGCCAGTTTGACTCATGCGAACTCCACAGGCACTGCAGGCGTACGGACGGATGGCCAGGCAGGTAAGGATGTGGCGTTCCCTGTCCCTAGGTTCACTTCTGAACCCTTCCAGCTTTGAATGATGATGCAGAGAAGCTTACCAACGGTTGTCCACTGCTCGAAGACATCGACGACAGACTTTGCTGCCAATCGAATTGGCAGCAGGGCTTGACGCTTCTAAAGACTTTGGGTAAAGGCCACTGCTTCCCTGGACCTCTTGCTGGCAGATAAGAAGCTCTTTCGACTCTGCCGCTTGCTTGGAATGGTCGTCAGGCAAATATTTGCGGCTTTGTGCATTCTCCAAGCTGTCTGAATGGTGTAAATTCAGGGCAGGCTGGTCAGCCGAAAGCTTGGACGAGGCAGTTAGCGTAGGGTAATAAAGAAGTGGCTACTTGAGTCTGAGCGAATGGCGGTGGCCCAATAGGATGGCATGAAGCGCTGCCTGCGAGGCAGTGTAAGAGCTGAAGCTGCACTGCGAACAAGCCCATTCCGGGCTGCTCTGTCTGTCGCCAAGGTGCACAGCCACCTGGTGCTGCATCGATTCAACTGCTGACGCTGTCGTAGAACAAATGTGGCAGGACATTTCCGTCAAAATGTTTATGGATGGGCAACTATATTTTTTGTGTATCAATCACAGTGGTGTGAAAAAATAAGGAATGCTATCGTGAAAATCTAAACATACGTTTTAAGACCGATTGCATATCACTGCTGAGCATTGAGGCGCGGGGGTGCTTGGTGTGGCAGTTGAGACGCCAGTTTGGAGCTAGTTGCTCCAAAATGTTGCAGGATAGTTTTTGAACAACAAGTAATAAGATAGCAAACTTAGCCATTTAAACTCAGGATTGTCAAATTTTTCATGTCTTTTCAAAATTTAATTTCCAGCTAGCAGAAGAAGCGGCAGGACTGCTAGGAGTGTAGCCAGAGCCATCGACTCAGCCCCACTCGGCTTGTTGCATTTGTTGCCCTCAAACAATTTACTTTTACCTATTCAAATTTGTAAACGGGCCAGTTAGGAGCCCAATTTTTTTAAAACTTATTTATGATGAAAGCTTAGAAGCAGGAAACGAACCGTGCATGTGCAAAGACGTCCGGTGAGGTCATTGTCCAGGGCAAGGCTGCTGCTCTTGGAGATTTTGTAGCCACTGCGACAGCTTTCCTCTTCTGAGGACGAGGACTCTGATGAGCCAAGCAGTGTTTTAAAGGCACAATGCCAAAAAATGCACCACCTCCAATCGAGCTCATATTTTTTTGTACAGGGCCGGGCACTAAAAAACAAGCATCTTTTTCAATCAGCTATAACTCAAGATGTACTGCTTATTTTTTTATGAAAATTTATCAGAATATACATCTATTAGTTGCCTACATTTTGCTTATTGTTTGGGCCAAGCGCTCCTAATCTCATAGATTTATGAACAATTTTATAAAATGAGTTAATAATTTACAGCAGACTTGGAAAATCAATCGATTTTTTGTTCATGCATAATGGTTTGCAGTCTTGATGGAAATTGCATGTCAAATAACATCGGAATGCTGCCCTAATATGTTAAGTTGTTTATTATAAGCCTGAACAAACTCAAAAAGCCTCATGAAAAACAATTAGTTTTCTGAATTTGGAAAAAATGCTAGTGTTCATTGTTCATTGATCTGTTATAGAGCGACATACTTTACAAAAATGATTGTTAATCCATGACATCATCATCGTTTGACCCACAAATCTAGCACAATATAGGTAGCTAATAGATTTATATTCGGATAAATTTTCATCAAAAAATTTGCAGTACATCCTGAGTTATAGTTGATTGAAAAGGATGCTTGTTTTTTAGTGCCCGGCCCTGTAGGTACAGGGCATAAAGTTAGTGGGGCAAGCATATTTAGTTTCTGTTGTTTTGACCAAAATTTTTGAGAAAAAAATTCAAAAAAATCACACGTTAAAGCATAGGCATTGCAAAATTGGGTAAGAAAAAAATTCACCAAAAATCGAGGAATGCTGTGCTAAAGCTTGCTAAGCTAAAATAGGTGAGATATATGGAGATTGAAATTTTGGCGCCTTAAAACTTGAGAAAATTGCAGCGCAAAAAAGCGCGCTGCCCAAAAAGTGATGGCTTCCTACATTCTGCCCTACTCAGAAGGTCGATGTTTCGATGCAATTACTTATATAGCCTAGTCTAAGCGATCGATTTGATAAATAAAAGAGCCTAAGTTTAGTCAAATGAATTGTCTGCGTACGGTGAAAATTGTGTTCTGCTCTTGTTAGTCCTTGGGAAACATTCCCACGAATGTTTCATGTTCACATTGGACTCTACCCCGGATTCCAGCCAGCTTTGCAACTGTATAATGAGCCAGATTCGTTTTAACACCTGACCCATTCTTACCCAGTCATACGATCTTTCACTCATTTTTCTTTACAACAATCAAATACTTTTCTTATTTGATTGGTTAAATTCTTATTTCTGACGAATAAAATTAGCAATTTTGAAGTGGTGTAGATAAGTTTCAGGGGGCGATTGGGGTAAACCAATTATCCTTGCCCCTTAGTTCAACAACCCTCTTTCCAATCAGCGCTAGAAAACAGAATTTCGAGACACTGCTTTTTTTGGCACTGTGCCTTTAAGACAGCCGTAGATCGGCAGCTTGCGCCCGGAACCTGCAGACCGATTTCTTATCTGTTAGCAAATGTTGCTAAGGAAAACTTTAGTTGGTGATAAAATACATTTTATATCGATAATTTATTCGAATTTAGTTTTTTGCTGTCATTTGAGGTTTTGTTGCCATTCGTTATAATTTTTGGCGTATTTTTGCTGGAGAACACAGCTCAGCTGTGGGCGGAAGGTGGATGTGCTAAACATCGATATTGCCCGGGCATTTGACTCAGTTTCGCATGCAAAGCTGCTTCATGTGGCATCAACTATCGGCATGGGAGCCACTGCAGTGCACTGGCTAAACGAATTCATCTCTGCGCGCACTATGTACGTCAAGGTGAACTCTGCTGTCTCTGCCCCAGTCAACGTCCTCTCCTCCATCGTGCAAGGCGGAAGCTCCTCTCCTATCCTATTCAACCTCTTTGCCCTGCCTCTCCTCTGGCGAATGAGCTGCATCAATAACCTACGCTCATGGGCCTATGCAGATAATCTGCGGCTAGCATCCTCTGACGAGGACTCTCTCCACAGTGCGCTGCTTACTCTAACAGCATGGGCAAAGGACTGGCAGCTGGCCATAGCACCAAATAAATGCACCAAGTACAGGTTAGGAGGAGGCGTCTGCCCCGAGCATGCGTCTCTGGCTGCTCTATCCCCCTAGCGGCGACAGAGGGTGTTCAAGATTTGGGAGTCCTCTTTCAGCAGAGTCCCATTTTCCGCGCCCACATCACATCCATAACTAACAAAGCCAATTTCTCAATCCACCTATTGAACAAGGTATTCTCGGCTGTTGCCAAGAGATGCGCGGCCTTGTCCACCTCATTAAGATATGAAATAAATAAAGAAATAACAATGATTATGAAAAACATTTAAAAAACTGGTATAGGTCTTTTTTTGCTTTCTGAGGCATTTAATGCGATTTAATTAATAATTAATACATTTAAAATGCAAATTTTCGGAAAATTTCGAATTTTAAGGTCTCCATTTTCGATGTTTTTTGACCATAAATCTAGAACCAAGCAAAATGGCGCCGATCACAAAAAAACGTCCCGAGCCACCACCCAGACGGACCTTCATGCAAAAAATCAGCCAATTTCGTTGAAAAACCGAGGAGTACAGCTCTGCGACATATATATATATATGCGGACAGACGGACGAAAAATGATGTAACTGCTTAAGCGGGCCTTGGCCGCCCGCCGCTTCGGGCAGGGCGCCAGAGCTCCTCCGGCCTCCGGGCACGGGTGCTACGGCCCCTACGCTTCGCCTAGCATGCTTCGCATGCTAGGCTACGCTCCGGGGGCCTCCGCACCCATGCCCTACGGCCTACGGAGCTCTGACTGCCCTGCCCTCCACGGCAGGCGGCCTTCGGCCGCGCAAAAAATGCCTCAATGCAGTCTCCCCCAAACTTCTCACCCATGCATTCATAACCTACGTTCGCCCGTCCCTCGAATATGCCAGTCCAATCTGGTCACCCAGCACAAAAAGCCTCTCCGACGAGCTCGAGCGAGTTCAGCGTAGATTCACGAAGTTCATCTTTAGACGCTGTAGGATTGCCAATCCTCTAGGAGGTTATCGCGGGAGACTTGCTGAGCTAGGCCTGGAAAGCCTTGCTGAGCGCAGGAGCAATGCTGACCTCCTTCTTATCCAAAGCTGCTATAAAACTTGCCTCCTCTACTCAGAAAGCAGTGAAGCGCCTTCTCAGGCACTCCAGGAGAGCTGGCATGGATGCCCGATTTTCTTCCCATTCCTAAATTCTGCACTGAGGGGCCGCCACCACTTTGTGGAGCAGGGCAGAGTCGGGGCGGGTGGACGGGAGTGCTGGCCAGCCCGGGAGGGGCAGCGATGGAGGAGCCTGCCAGCCGAGGTTGCTGGCGGCACGCGGAGGGCCCTCTTGAACTGGCTACGAGAACACCCACCCATTGCCTAGCCAACCCCACTAACGCCTCAAATTCTCCCTTTCAGAGCACCAGTGATGATGTTCTGTCTATTTCCTGTTCACACAGATGATCTAATAAAGAAAGAAAGAACTAAAAGAGCAAGTAATTTGCATAAATCAAAAAGAATCGTTTAAAGAATTAAAGAATTAAATTAAAAGAATTAAAAAATTACAGAAAAGTTTAAAAAAATGATGAAAATTAAAAGCATACTGGTGAATGTGTAACAGGGGCCGTCGCATTTGGCAGTTTGATAGCGCTGTTTTATGCAGCTGTCCTGAAGCTGGGGCAGTTTGGGCGAGGCGTTGAGGTTAGAAGTGAGCAGCTTGATATCCCGCTGCGTACAGCTACTTGTCCAGCACTTATGATCATCTTAAGCATCCGTAGCTATAGAATGAGAGGAGGACGAGGAAAGTGAAGCTTTGCCGTGGCGCCTCTTGAGCTTGGGCCATTTTAACTTCTTCTTTTTCTTCGCTTCCGCTGCTAGTAAGAGCAGACTTGCCAGAAGCAAGCACGAAAACAGGTTGATGTTCATCTTTGCTGCAATATGGGCGTTGTGAATTTGTTTGCAGATGAAGGTTGCAATTAGAAATTCAACCAAGCTATTTGTTTTTAAATAAAGTGTACCCAAATATCAGTAAAAGTACTCTATTCTATAGCTTAACGACAAAGAGTGACGAATTGGCTTGTAATGGAGAACAAATATTGTTTTGTTTCATAAAAGCAACGTATCTCAGGAGTTTCAAACCCGCCAACTCTTCGATTTACTAAAAAAAATCCCTGGATTGCCAAGAAAAATATTTTCAAAATACAATGTACTTCGAAATTCAAAATAATGGCAAAAAAAATTGTGCAAATACGTATGGTAAGCAAATTTACGCCACCAGGTGCCTTTTCGCACCATTAGTTTCTTCACCTCATCATCTGTTCCACGCGACTTCCACAAGAAGTTGTGCACACCTCCTACTGCTACCAAACCTCAACGGAGAGTCAATACCTAAGTGCCACTGCAGTAGAACGGAGTATAGTTGAAAACGGGGCTTTTACAGTATTGAAGCTAAAAAGCAATACTTTGTAAGTTAGATTGAATGAAACTTTAGGCAGGAACTCTCAGTTTCTGCGATGGCTTTTATACAACTCCTCCCATCTTCCAGCCACGCCCAGCAATGTATGGCCCTGTCAGACGCAGAAAAAGCTATCATACCCTGCACCCTCTCTGCTACAGTCTTGCCTCATTAGTATCGCTTTGCTGTCCCTTTCTTCTTGCCGCAGCCAAAATCAGTATAGTTGAGCTCGCAACATATCTGCTCAATAAATGATTTTGCAGCAATTGTATACCCAGACAGTTCATAATGTCTCCCAATTGGTAATAACAGTCAGTCGTTACGTTATCCTTGTAAGTTGTAACTACCATGTTCGATCCCTGAACAATCAAGTTTTGTCAACCGCCCTGTACGGAGTGTTTTGTCAATCTTCAAAGTTTGGTCAAACTTTCATTGGATTTTAAAATTTGTTTTAATCACGTAAACAGGGGTTCAAAAACTGAGCAGCAAGGAAATGGAACTAGGAACGCAGAATAGAAAGAATTATGGTTTTGTCGGAGGTAAAGCGACGACGCCCAAAAAGCAGCCCTGGCGGCTGTGGCACCGAACCTGGAGACCTTCAGCATCAGGGAGACCTCGCTGCCGTCTGAAGGCTGGAGCCAGCTGGCCGCTCTGCCCCGCCTTCGCCGTCTGGAGGCCTGCTTCCACCCGCTCACTGTGCCGTCCTGGACCCAGCCCTTGCCTGCCCTGCGCCGCCTTCTCTTCCACGGCTCCCATCTCCCTCTGCTCTCCCTTGCCAGCCTAACGCCCGGCCTCCATCACCTCCAGCGCGCCACGAGGGTCCGGACGGCCTCTGGGACAGCCTGCCGCCTCATTTGCTCACTCTCCGCCTCCACTACCAGCAGGTGCGCGACGGGGTCACTCCGGAGCTGCGCGGCTGTCGACGCCTGCCGGGCCTCCGCCGTCTGTCTTTCTGCGGCAGCCAGTACCGGAGGGAGGGCCTGAGCGAGCTGGCGCCGGCGCTGCAGAGCCTGGAGATGGGCAGCGAGGCCGTCGTCAGTCTGCCGCCCAGCCTCCGCTCTCTCCGCCTCAATCATCACCTCTGGCCGCTGCGCCACTGGGCCCCTCTGCTGCAGCCACTTCTTAGAGCCTCGCCCGGCCTTCGCCATCTTCATCTGAACGGATTCTCTCCGCGGATGCACAGCCTGCCAGACCTCGCCTGGCCAGCGACGCTGGAGCGCCTCTGCTTGACCGGCAACGACCACATCTACGACTGCCTGGATGCCGCCTTCCTGCCCACTCTGCTGGCCAGCGTTCGCCTCCCATTCACCCTCATCCTCGGCCAATTCAGCCTCGCCGACCAGGCACCGACTCATATCAAGGCTTACCCAGTAGCTTCGCACTTTTTGTCCACCTTTCTTCCCCTCTCTGCAGTCACAGAGTCGTTTGCAGAGCTTGCAAGGCAGACGCTTTTTCACCACCGCCTACTACTTCACCGAAGT
Organism: Ptycholaimellus sp. GST1_10; assembly: GCA_030248095.1. Classification (NCBI taxonomy): domain Eukaryota; kingdom Metazoa; phylum Nematoda; class Chromadorea; order Chromadorida; family Chromadoridae; genus Ptycholaimellus; species Ptycholaimellus sp. GST1_10. The sequence continues at coordinate 54,676 of JASANA010001307.1, read as the reverse complement.
CCTTTGATGCCTTGATGCCTACTAAATGACGATTTTTTGCCGAAAACTCAAGTTGCTTCTTTCATGCATTCAATCCCAGACAAGCAAAAACATTCATTGATGAGAATTGATGTCATTGGGTCATGCGTAGGTGGGGAGGTTGATTCAACAATAATACCAGTGTGGGCTCATTGCCAATGAATGACGTGGAGCGAATACAACGGGCCTGATTAAAGGCTTCTTGCCCATTTCTGAAGAAGGCACAAGAGACCAGATGCCGGACAGATGAGACGTGGGTGGATGCTGACACACATACGAAGAAGTGAAAAGGCAAACAGATGAAATTGGGATTGTGAGAGGTTCTTGATGGGTGTTTTCGTGAGCTTCTCAGGCAGTCTCAATAAAAGTAGCAGTCAAAAGATGACAATCAAATGCTTTGACAAAAGCTTTGGCAATAGTACTCTTCGGCAAAAGGGAAGTTCCGATGGAAGGGCCTCGTTAATCAAATCCTAGCCGTCCCTCATCTTCTTTCTGCCCCTCAGTTCTGCCTGTCCCTCGACTTTTGCCTGTCCCTCAGCTCTGGCATTGGCGGAAGTGCAAAGGCAGAGCTGCTGAGCATGTTTCTGGAGAGTCTTTGGTCAGCTCAGGGGCAGGAACCATCACGGAAAACTCACTCTTGGTCCAGGACTTTTATTTAACTCGGAATCCTCGCGTGCGTGCCCATAGCAGCGCTTACCCATTTTTGTCCATTTATTTCTTCCCAGGCTGCCAAAGCTTAGCATCGCATAAAAAGGCATTTTCTTCATTTGTAGCATCTAATAGCGAATAAAAATGAAAGTCCTTCTGCTCCTTTGTGCATTCATCTTATTGGTTCAAGCGAGCTTCAACGATGAGGTTCAAACTTTTCCTTTCACTTTGACCGCAGCACCGGTAATCAGAGTCACTTTCAGTGTCACTATATTTTTAAAAGGTTTCAAATAAGTTGTCGATTATTTGTCAAATATTAATCGAATCAAATACATCAAATAAATTTCGCTTCAATCAGGAGGCAGAAATGGCGCAGATGAAGAAAATCTACTCGCCCAGCTACCAGTTCCGCTTCCTCATTGGCAAGCGGTAAGACTGCTGCTTCTTATCTGCTGCTCCTTCCTCCGCCCTGGAAGAATCCGTGACCAGCAGGGCGAGTAATCGGCAACAGCGCGGAGGTTTGAGCCTGTTGAGCGGAAATTTTGGTGGAAACCAGCTGCGGAATGGTGATGAGATTCCCCGCTTCCGACCGTTTGTGGAAAGGAAACGCATCCTCGTACCCTTTCCTCGCACGGGACCTATCTTTATTGTCTAAGGCCCAACCTCCAAGCATGTGCATCCCATTTGCGTTGCCATAGCCATTCTTTGCTTTCAATGCTGCTAAACGATCTTTTTGAAGATTTGGGAGTTGCTATAACTTTCAAACCTCTTTTTAAAACTTTTTGAATCAGATACAATCGATCGGTCGATGAGCAACCCAAATGTAATCTTCATTTTCCCCAAGCTATTTTGGCCAGGGTCTCAGCTATTTTCGATGATATTTGCATGATATGATAAGATACATCGACTAAAATATATTCACCTTGATGTCTAAGCCTATTTTAGTGCAATCATTGAAAATGAAACAAGCTCAGGGAAAACACTGAATCGGAGATTTCCAGTTTCAGATATTTTATCGAGAAAATCAAACCAGAAAAACAAAATGGCTTCATGCCAGCAGTGTGAGGGGCAGAAAGAGCAGCAGCGTAGCCAGGACGAGCGACCCCGCCCCACTTGGAGGCCAGTTGCATTTGTTGCCCTCAAACATTTCACTCATGAAAAATGGAATCATTCTTGAATTGAACATAAAAAGCTCAGCATAGTCTTGAAACGATAGCCTTCCGAGTGGAATGAGGATAAGGATTCCCGAGAGCCCAGCAGCATCCATAGAGGAGGAATAAGAATAGGAGGCAGGAACCTGGCAGGTGCAAAGACTGCCGGTGAGGTCGTTGTCGAGGGCGAGGCGGGGGTTGTTCGGCCCGCCCCGGATCTGGAAGCCACTGCGGCAGCCTAGCTCCTCAGACGATGAGGACTCGGAGGAGCCCAGCAGCGTTTCTAGACAGCCGAAGATCGGCAGCCTTCGTCCCGGGCCTCCAATTCTGCTCCGATATTTCCATTTCCTCGCCTCAGCTCCACAATATAGCTAATGCTGGATATCTAGTAGGGGGAAGCAAATCTTCGTCCAATTTTATGTTTATTACAATAAAATGGACGAAGACTTCGTTTCCTCCTTCCGGTAGTTACTCTTGAGGCAGTGAGAAGCGAAAGAAAAAAGAAGCTTTGATGGGGTGAGAATCATAGGCAGATTAAAAGTGAATGCAACTGGTGAATTTGTAGCAGGAGCCATCACACTCAGCCGTGTAGTAGCGCTGCGCTGAGCAGCTGTCCAGGTTATGGCTGAGCTTGGGCGTTGAGTTGTTGCTGGGTCTTAGAAGACTGCTGTACCGTTTGGTGCACACACTGACCCAGCACTCGTCGTCATCTCCAAAGGCCACTCTTTTCAAGCTTTTGAGAAGAGGAGAAGAAAATTGGAGCATTGCCATGGTCGATCTTGATCTTCACCTTCTTGACCTTCGGTTTCTTGACCTTGGGCTTCTTCGGCTTGTTTCCTGCCTCCGCTAGAAGGATAATTGCGCTAGCCAGAAACAGCCCTGATAATAGGCCGATTTTCATATTTTCTGCAATTTGTCATATGACGGAAATTTCAAATCGAGAATTAGTTATTCTGCTGGGCCAAAGAGGGACAAAAGTGACAGAATATTTTACAAGAAGAAAAATGAAGTGTTGGAGTGCAGAGGTAGGCATTGGCGGAGAAGGTCGCCCGGTCGTTCCTGAAGATTCAATGGCCACAACCGGTTCCTCAGAGGCGCAGCCTTATAGGTAACGACGGGTAACTAATGCTCTCTCGCCTTCTATCGGCAACTGACATCAAGGGTTCAGTAAGCCAGCTTCTTTGATGATCAGTGCTCCTGACATTGTTTGGCTTAGGTTCAATGCCTCATTTAAAATCAACAAACTATCCATGTACATTGCAATGCATTTCCAAGCTTGGAAACATCAAACATAAAGCATCAATATAGGTAATATAGGCTATCGCCAATTAGGGAGTGGACTGTTTAAAACTTCCTTCTATCTACAGCACAATATGAAATTTCAACTCATCAAAAGTTGAAAGTGTAGGAAGTAAAGAACGATAATTTTTTTGCCTATTTTCATACCTCGGAAGCTCGCAAACAAAAAACCTTGCGACAAATTTTTAATAAAAATATGGCTTTCAGCATAATGCCTAACGGTTCATCAATCCGGTCAACGGCATTCAAAACACAGCGTCCAATGTTGTTGCCGGCCACAGAAAAGCATTCCAGGAAAAGAAGAGAAGGATGGTCGTGCTGCTGAATTTCTTCGGACTGCCCACGCCCTGCACCTGTGGACAGTGCCCTGGAGAGTGGGAGGCGCACAAAGCGATGGTCGTCGAAGTAATGGACAGGCCTGGATTCGCCTTTGGGGATGAGGATGTGGAGCGTCTGGTGCCCTCTGGCTGGGTCTTTGGCCCGAACCTTCCCTGCCCCTTCGTTGACGCCACCCGAACCATCCTTGTCCTGCGGCAAGATCCTTGGAGTGCCAATTGCTAATTTCCTGGCCTTGTCAGCATCTGACGCTGGGGGAACGGAAGCAGAAAAAAGGTGCGGGCAAACAGCCAGCACATGAGGTTGGTTTTTATTACTTTTTCCCTCCGTCCTCTTCTTTTTCATTTCATACCTCATGCGAGCTTTTTTTTAAGTACAGAAAAGAGTAAGACATTTTTTGTCGGTTTTTTAGTCATTTATTGGTTTAATTGTTGTTCATCGAACTGTTTGGACAACTTGATCGCATGAGACTAGCGCTAGATTTGCCTGGAAACAGATTCATGCGCTCCTAAATCCTCCTAAATCCTCTTCCCTCTAAAATGCTCCTAAATCCTTAAGATTTAATTCGTTTGGAACAAAAATTAAACACAATGTAGGCAACTTCCCGAATTTTCACTAAACGTGGTACGTCCGGAGCCCCCCTCTTCAAAACGCAGTTTTTTTTGCCTCCTACGTGGTACGTCCGTGCCCAAACTGAAACGGAAATTGAAGCATCGTATTATTGAAAAAAAAATCTGACGCTTTCCCAGTAGTCTCTTTAAGGAAGCGAAAATTTGAGGCCGAGGAGCAAAGCGAAGAGACGCAATCGAGGCCTCAAGACCAGCTAAAGGACTCCGAAGCTGCCGCCAAAAGGAAGAAAAGGGCGAAAAAGAAAGCTAAAAACCCGGTTTGTTCTTTGCCTCTCTCTTTTCGCTCTCAAAATGCTTGAATTCCCATAAGGAAGTAGCCCCAGCAACGGCAGCTCGCAGAAAAAGCTACCTATTCGGCGTGGAAACGGATGGGGTATGTCTATTTACAACTGTCCAAGGGCTCCAGCCTATCTCTCGGGATTGGCAGATAACCATTTTGGATGCGCTTGAGGACAGCTGGATTGAGTCTCTAGACCCTGCCAAGGATCCGTTTTTGGACGGTCTTCGAGTGCTCCAGCTCATGTTACCATCCTCTCTTTTCTCTTTTATCCCGATCTGAAAAAAGCTCCGATTAGAAAAGAGGAGGGATCGCCAGTCCGCATCATGAGCACAAAGTCACAGCCCAATGCTCTCTTTGGCCGATGATGGCAAATGACGGAAGCTTGCAGTCCCTGAGCGAGTGTCGGGCAAGACTGCTACGCATGGGTCCTACCCGAGGTCGCTGCCCTCTCGAAGCATTTGCCCAAACCGACCTTGGCGCCTTCATCAACCTTGCCTCTCAGCTTATCGCAGGCTCAGACCCTGCCTCCCTCGCCAGCCACCTTCAGCGCAAGGTGCACCTTCACTTGTCCATATATTCATATCATTCATGTGGATTTCACTCAAAGACTCAGGCCGATTGGAGAGAGATGATGACACCAGAAAGGTCGAATAATGTCCAAAATTATAATTGAACACGAATTGCATGGGGTATTTAGTTACTATAAGCAATTTTAAGTTTCCTACCGTTCAAAGGCGTCAAATAGTAAAGTCATCAAAATCCTCAAAACTAGCAAAAAAACAAAATTGTTAAAAATTTTAAAAAAATGCTTATAACAATTGGAACAAATGAAGGCAGAGAATTGCAGTTGGATGGAGAGCCAGAAGATGTGGCTACCGTTCGGGCGGAGTTTCTGGCCTCCTGCTCCTGCCTCCTTGCCCTGCTCCTGCTCTTTCACCGCCCTGAAATCGCACGAAACCAGCCAGCACTCAAGGTTTAGCCTTGTTGCTTGCCAGAACGAGAGAAGACCTCTGAGGCTTAGGAGCTCGCCGAGCCCTTTCTTCGAAGGAAGAAGCCAAGGCCGTCCTTGCTGCGAAACCAGTGCCGTCTGTTATTCTCATCTCCAAGCCCTGCCTTGGTCAGTATCCGCCTTTTGCCCGAACTGCCTCGCACAGCGCAGACATTCAAAAGACTCCTGCTTTATTTACACAAATAAAAATGAATCCATTTAGACGGAGACGGATGAGTGAAGGCAGGGTGGTGAAGCAAAGCAGATGGCCCACCATTCTCCTCCGAATGTCGCAGAATGCTCAGCCCAGGTCCTGCTTTGGTCGCCATCCCTTGTCACATTCTTGTTTTCTTAAAAGCCGTTTGTTTTGCATTCGACTAGGCAGTGGGAAAGTCCATTGGAGCGGCCAAAGAAGTGGGCCTTTGAAGGTGGAGGATAAGATTGGACGGCTGGAGGACGAAAGGTTGCCCTTCTATTACCCGCGTTGGCTTGGTGCTGGCCCTTCTGCCTATCGCCAACTACGGATTGAGCTGGGCATTTATCGCAGCCTTCTGTTTAAGTCCTGACTTTGCTCCACTGTTTCTTCAGCACCATGCTTCTCCTTTCTGTCACGTTGTCGGTGCAATTGTTGTGAATTAGCTTTTGTTCCATTCACAAAGCCGGTGTTGTGGAGTTTTTTCCAACTAGTCTGGCGTTCAGTTGTTGCTTGTCTGATTGCATCACGTTATCCTTTTATTTTCCCATTAAAATGATGGGAATCGTACACTTTTTGAAGGTCAGAAAAGAATCAATTGCATTAGATTGTAACCGTTTATCACTATGGCAGCGGGTAGTAATAGCAGCTTTGTTTTCAATAAGAGAGCGAAATTATCGGCTGACACCTGGTTTCCCCCCCCCCATGAGATTTCCCCCCCCCCCAAGCAATAACCCCCCCTCATGAAAGTTTCCCCCCCCCCATGAAGGTTTCCCCCCCATGAAGGTTTCCCCCCCCCCCAAGAATTTTACCTATACCCACACACCCTGCGCTAACTCGTCCCCTAGTTGATACGGCTCAGCAGTAAAACTAGGTGAAAATAGGTGAAATTGTGTCTTGGGGGGGGGGGAAACTAGTCGTCGAAATCGAGGACTAGTTTCCCCCCCCCCCCCCCCAAGACACAATTTCACCTATTATCAACTAGGGGACGAGTTAGCGCAGGGTGTGTGGGTATAGGTAAAATCTTGGGGGGGGGGAAACCTTCATGGGGGGGGGGGGGGTCATCCCCTTGGGGGGCCGGTAACCCTCCATGGTGGGGGGGTTATGGCCATGGGGGGGGGAAACTAGGCGTGAGCCAAATTATCTGGGTTAGAGCAAAAACTTAAGGAGGAAGTGAACATTTCTATAGTTCGTACAGATTGGCAGTCTCATTTTCTCTCAGTTCTGCTTATAGCATATTTTTGAATCATCAATTTGGAATAAATAAATGTACAGGCATAAAAATAATAATTCATCGTCCAAATTAAAAGAAAAACAAAACTTTCCGTGCAACACTTTCCAGCATATACCATCAACTATTTGAAAAAATACTTATTTATTGTGGCTCGTTTGTCTTAGACACTTGTTCATCCAGGCTTTGCAACTTGCTTTCTGCTTCCATGACTTATCGGGATTCTCATCATACATGGAAAAGTTAAAGCAAGGAAGGATGAGATGAATTCAGGTTTCTTGTAGCTGTTCAGCGTTCCATAGCTAGCTTATATCCTGCTATGCTGCTTTGCCACCCTCCTCGATCGCTTGCTCTACTGAGGAGAGCGGACCAAAAGCGCTGCGCTGATGCAGTGCATGTGCGTTGGCCAAAGGAAATGAGTAAAACAGTAAATTGAGCCAATCTTTAAGTCTTCATCTACCATCCTCAGAGATGAGCTCTTCCCGCCCAATGCCCAGTCCCTTCTTCGGAGGACAAAGCCAAGGCAGAACGTCTCACGGTTCCTGTCCTTTCCTTACCCATGTTCTTTGTTGCATGGTGAACATCTCTGCTACAACTATTGAAGCCTGGAACGATTTGACTAAAATATAGCAAAGCAGTAAGTGTTGAATAGGCTAGATAAGTTCTCAAAAATCGAATAAAACGAATTCAAAGTCAAACATTAGCATAAATCAATTTTGTTTCATCATCTCCAGAGTCTTCTTCTGATGCTTGAGCGAGGCGATGCGAGCATCCATTCGCACCTGAAAACGTTACTTAATTTTTCGTTTGGCCAGAGAAGCTTTGCACAAGAGGAGCAAAATGGCCACAAGGTTGGAAAGACTTTATCAACCTAGGCATAGAGACCGATTCTTAAAATAGACACAAACATTTCTCGTGCTTGAAGGCCGGTGACCAATTTGCTAGGGAAGGGTTGGACTTTTTCGGAATTTGTTATTTAATGGAAAAAAATTTATTTCAATTTAAAGTAACAATTACGAAATTTTTCTAGAATAATAGGGCCAAAGTTATAATTAAAATTACAATTAATTTGTATTTGATATATTTCAACATTATCAAGTAGAAGCAAAAATCGATAAATTGTGCCAAAATTGCAAAATTTTTCAAGAAAACAGTCTCAGTTTTTTCGACGCTCACAAATTTCGAGCAATACTTTTACCCTGAATTAATTTTCCAAGAAATACTACAACTATTGCTATCAGACTGAAAAAAAAACCAACCGCATGGAGCTCGTAGGCATTGATGGCTGCCTTGAGCAGCTCCAAGCGCTTGCGTAGGGCTGCGGTGTCCATGCGCTGCTCGAACTTCTCCGCCATCCGCTTCTCTCAAACATTCCAGCTCTGGCTATCCAACTATTTTTGAGGCTTCAAATGCACCTTGGGGGCTGCTGGGCTCTGGGAAGGGCCAGGGAGGCTGCCGGCTCTTCAGCTCCTCCAGAGTCGCCGGCTCCTCTACCGTCGGAGGCTCGGACAGACTGAGCTGCTTCTTCATGCCACTGTTCACCTCTTCTTGAAGGAGGCGGGCCGCGGCCTTATTGGCTTTCTGCAGCCTGCTCTCTAAGGCGGACATTGAAGGAGCATTGAAAGAGCAGACGTAGGAGAGTTTTGCGTCCTCCAGTCGATGCTCCGTTTTGATCGTCTCCACCTTGAGGAGGATCTCCGCCTCCTTCAGCTTCTTGCACTCATCCTCCTGCCACTTCGTGAACCACTCTCAAAGCAAGGCATCCATAGGGGTATGAGGGAGCCAAATGGAGATGAGTAACCTGCAGAACCTGCCATGAGCACTGCTAGGTGAGAACGGAGGTAGGATTAAGGAAAACGCTGCTTGCTAGACACTGGCTGGAAGTGAAATATAACACGCGCGCTTTTTGCAAGGCCCGCGCTCTGCCCTATGGTAGCTCATTAGCAATCAGTAATATACACTCAAAAGTTTCCATTTATGGGATAAAAAAACTTTTAAATCCTCTTTTTTACTCATTAGCAGGCAGTTCATAAGCAGCTTCTCCTAACCAGCAGTTTACCTGCCAGCACTGTTTTTACAGCGCGCAGAATAGCAGACAGCTTGCTTCGAAAATTCGCCGCAAGAAAACGAAGCAAGCGCCCAGAGTGCACGGCTGAATTGCATTGAAGAGTCCAGCAGAAGAGCAAGAGAGAAAGATGGCCGACATGGAGGCTGGGAAAGGTGAGCCTATCCATTTTTCTCTCAAGCCACACTTTCGGCTTTCTTCCAGCCTTTTTCTATGAGGACCTTCGCCGCTCAATCGCGGCCAAGGAGGGCGGGCTGGTGCTGGTGAAGGGGGCGCTGGTGGAAGAGGAGGCTCGCTTGGAAAGCCTCAAGGAGGTCCAGGTTTAGCCCCAGCAGTCACAAAAGCTGCGGCCTATTTGGCAGAGGGATTAAACTGCAGATGATCGAGCTTCGCCACTGCGACCACCTTCGCAACATCGCCAATCAGCGACTGGTTAGCTCCTACCGAGCAGGGCATGACTTATTCTCACGAGAATTATAGCGTCTATTTTTTCAGTAATTTTGTTCCAATCAGGCCCAGACCATGGTTAGGGAATGATTAATAAATAGAAGCCGTAATTCCCGTGAGAATAAATCGTAGCCAGCTCAGTTTCTTCCTCCTGCCCCTTTAGAGGGTTGGGAACCCCTGGCTACCATCAATTGTAGGAGGAGGATGAGCAGTTCACGCCGCCGGACTGGCAAGAGCCCGACGAGCCTGAGAGCGTGGAGGCACTGAAGGCCGCCACTCCTCTCCACCTGCCCGATAAGGATCCTGCCGGGTGTCAGGAAGGTTTCAGCCTCCTCCATTATCGTCTAGCAGACCAGAGACTGTCACGCACCTCTGAGAGCAGTTCTAATATTAATAATCCCATGGGACAGGACAAGGGACAGTAATGTTATGAGATACCAATCACCTGTCCTGTCCCATGGGATTATTGATAGTAGAACTGCCGTCAGGACAATCCATTGACAGGCTTTGAGCTGGTGACAAAGCTGGAAGGAGCCATGTACGAGCTGGGAGCACACAAGGAGCACCAACGCCAGGTCCAGGACGCCATCCGCCAGTATGAGAAGAACCTGGTTGGGCTCTATTTGTAATTCTACTGCCAGATAAGATGATGATAGGAACTCTCCAGGTTTAAACCGCATTTTGCACTTATTTTAAAATGTCTCAGTGTCGCTATATGAACTCCATCTGAGCCTTAGCCTAAGCCTAAGGTTTATCCTAAGCCTGAGCCTCACAGTGTTTGGTGTTTTGAAACAAGCTTAAGCATTTTGATTAATAAGGTGAAATGCGGCAAAAACATGGCATGGATCGGATGCAGTGGATTGTTTTATGGGTCAAATCGATGGAAAGCAGCTGGCAATCGCTTAAAGAAGATGATGCGATTGTAGGAGGAAATCAAGAGGACGATTGACCTCATGCGCATGGTTCTTCCGAACTACTGACCCGTGTAGTTTGTGAAGTCTTTGCATTTCCTATCCTTTTTTCCTCTGAAAGAAAAAGTAAAGTAAGAATAAAAAATATTATTCTTTTAATAGCATTATTCGAGCGTGTCAACTATTTTGCTTTGCTCTCATCGATTACTAATTTTTTCTGAATGTCATTTCCAGCGATTCATTGCATTTTTTGTTGACTTCTGCTGCATTTTGTTTAGTTTGTAATCGTCTAAGAAATTGCCATAGTTAATTTTTCAGAAACTGTGCGAAACGGCTACAATACAATGGAATGATAGCCAAAATATCAGCCTAGCCGAAAATATGTCCAAATCAAACCAACAAAAAAGTTGCTTATTGAACAAATAAAAGCGATCAACGAGCAAAAAGCAAAACTTCGAACATTTACCGCAATGTTAAATGATAATTTTTTTATTCAATGATGTATTGGACTTAAAATTTTTTCAGTATTTTCTTCATTGTACCAATGGTTTCACTGGCAAGCCATTGTTCCCTCAAAAAGGCGGGAAATCTTAGCGGGAAGATTAGCATTCCCCCTGCCACAACTCCCACCAGAGTCCACTCCTCCTAAACGCACACAGAAAGAATCCCCGCCAAGCATGCTGAGCAGATGTTGGCCGTTTCCTAGCGTAGAGGAGAGTTCAGATGAACCTACACTTCACTCTCAGTCTTTTTCCTTTCCCAAACCCTCTGCCCAAATCCAGTTTGCCTCAAGCTATCTGCAGGAAATTCCAGATTTGGAACGGTGATGCAAAGGGCCTGTTCTTCTGCTCACCAACCTTGCCAATGCTCCCTTCGCGCCCTGCCCGAAAAGGTGATCCTTTGTTTCCAGCATCCACTCTGAAATAAAGCTGCCAGTACGCTTGATAAAAGGGGATGGCTTTCTTTTGGCGAAACCGTTTGTGGCTGAAAGAGTGTGATGGCTATTTTGCAGCCGCAAAAACAGAAAATCTCGCTCCCTGCCAACTCACAGTTCCTGAAGATGCGCGTGGACGAGGGTCTTCGCAGCCTGCAAGTGGAGGTGATCCTTTCATGCCAGTATTCTCTCGTAAAGCTTCCACTGAAGAGCAATGAAACTGCAGCTGAAGAAGTACCTGGAGTCGGTGATGGAGATGGCGGCGTACGCTTCGCTGATCACCATCCTCCAGGTCCAGCTTTGCAGAGAAGCTGGTGGTGGCAGGCATTGCTAATCTCAGGTTGCTCTAGGCGTCGCCGGAGGCCGGCTTTCTGGTCGTCATCCTCCTCCGCCTCTTACGCTCCGCCAGTCTGGAGCACCTCAAAACCACGGCCATGGTAGCGGCCCGCCTTAACGCGCATGAATGGGAGGTTTGCCCTGCACTTTTCCCATATCGTCCCTGTCTTTTCTTATTTTCCCCTTCAACTGAGTCTCAATCTGCCGTCAAATTGATGGAGCAAATAGCCTGCCACGTTGTGAGCCATGGGTAGAGTATGAATGATTGCAGCTGTTCATGGTGTTCGCCGGCGCCGTTTTCGGCAAGTACGGCAACTTCCAGGAACAGGGGGACCTCATCGACCAGGTGCCCCCCTCTTTCACGGCCCCGAGGAGGCGAAGGCTGGAAAAGACAGGGCTTAGACAGGACCGCTTTGAGCTACTGCTGCGCTCGACTGTCTGGGACTCTGTGTCACACTTGTGGGGCCGAGTCCACAACCTCCTCTACCAGCCCAGCAACAAGAAATTCGGCCTCCATCCGACCGTTACTTCTTTTCCCTCTGTCTTCGCTAAGTTTATCATTTTGCCGATATGGCTTGTAAGAGCAAAGTATTTTGGCTTGTAATTAGACAGCAATCAAAGGCATGGCTAAATGCTAAACTTCACTTTCGAAACTTTCAAAGCCTATCCGCAAAGAGATTGCTTGAAGGCGAGTGAGCATTGAGTTGGCCCTAAAGGCAGCCGGATCGTGGTGCGCAAAGGGGACTACAGCAAAATTCTTTCCTGCATGATCGAAAGGCGCAAGTTTTCTCATGCTTTACTCTGGCAAACCTTCGCCAGCAGACTAAGCGGTCAATGGTGGCCGGAAGTGATGCAAGCGATTGACAGAGTAGGTTGGGTTGGAGGGAGAATGCGGAGCCTGTGGAGGCCGTGGTGATCGACCTGTACATCCAGTACTACACCACTGAGGACTACAGCAAGACGACGGACGCGGACAAGCACTGGGCCGACGGTTGAATGGTTCCATTTCATCTCATTCAAAACGCCTCATAAGGGGCTGTTGTGGCTCCGTGATGAAACTGTGAGGCTGTGAAGGTGAAGAGGACATTAGCCTGTCCGCAAAGAGATTGCTTGAAGGCGAGTGAGCATGGACATCGACCGTGGCTGGCCTTGAGCGGGATCCGAGGTCTCCTGCAGGCCTGGGTCGGCCTGGCCCTGCGCCGATTCTCTGATCAGGTTCTTCTCAGCCTCACAGTCTACTTCTACCTCAACTCTACCATGCCTAGCCTTCCTTCTACACCAAATGCCAGCTTGAACCCAACAGTGAACCTAGGAGCCAAAATGAAAAAAGCCATTTAGCGGACATGAGATGAAAGCTGGTGTCTGAGGTAAGGTGGGAGATTGTGCAGGCGGCGGTGATGAAGACGCATGGGGTGGATTGGCGGATGAAGCATCTTTGGACGGTGAACGGGCTGCCCTACCCCCACTACGAGACCAGCGGCAACCACGTGGAGCCGGGCATCCTCAACATCCTCGTCCAACACGCCATCGTCACGGCCAGCACCACCGTCGTGCCCCCTGGTTCCTCCTACCTTTCCTCTCCCACTCACCCTTCAAGGCCTTCAAATATTTTTCAAGCTTTGGGAGTTTGAATCATACGTGTCCCTACTAAAAAATGAACCCCCCCCAGTGGTGGTTGATTTTACCCCCCCCCCCCCCGGTCGGGTTTTTGCAGGTCAAAGTTGGTTGGTTGGTGCGGGGGCCCCCCTCCGACCCCCCCCCGGGGCCCCCACCCCCCACCGGTGGGGGTTATTTGGGGGTTCAGCAAAGTTGGTTGATTACTTAGTGCAATGGAAAAATTCTGCAAAATATAGGGCTTTTTAACAAAAAAGTGCTCCTAAAAACCCCAATTGGGCACAAAACTTGCGCCAGCAAGAAAATTTTTGAATTTGACCAACAAAACAAGTAATTTTCGTATGAAATTTTCAAAAACTTGGTTGCTTGGACGGCCGGGGGGCCCGGGGGGGGGGGGTACCTCCCAGCCAAGTTGGTTGGTTGGTCAGGTAGGTCCTGAAAAAACTTGGTTGGTTGGTTGGGACCGGGGGGGGGGGGTCGGGGGGGTCGCAGGCAACAAGTTGGTTGGTTGCTTCGGGGGGGGGGGCGGGGGGGGGGGGGGGGGGGGGGGGTCGGGTCACGTATGGTTTGAATTTGGTCTTGAATTGGGTAGGCAAAGTGTAAATGTGGATTGCTAGGAGAGCACCCGGCAAAGAAGGCGCGGGTGATGAACAACGTGGATATCCCAGCCTCCGGCGCCATCGACCCGATCGACCCCGCGGACAAGGTCCTGCTGCTCTTCAATCTGTCTCCTGCGCTCACAATTGCAGGGCCATGTCTGCTCACAGGCCGACTACGAGGAGGAGAAGGAGCTGGCCGAGAACCTGGTCTCCATGTTCCACGAATCTCTCGGCCACCCATGCGGCGCCATCTTCGTCCCCCCGATCAGCACACCTCCCACCGGTGCACTGGATCTGCTCACGGGCCAACCGGTCCTGCTTCTGCCTTTTTTACACCTCCCTTCCTCGCCTGCACTTGCTTCCATCTCAATCATCTTCACTAGTTGAAAGTGGGACTCCAACTTCATTGCTGAGGCATATTCGAATATTGCTGCTGAAGCATTGCTCCTTGCTGAAGCATATTGGAAAAAAGGGAAATTTCAGCTAGTTCCCTTGTACCGGAATGAGGAGAAGTACAAGCAACGGTTCGAGGGCATCAGCTTCAGCCTGGAGGAGTGCCGTGCTGAGGGCATCGCAATCAGCCTCCTCCTCTGCGACGACGTCCTGGAAGACCTGGGATACACCGGTTTGGCTGTCTCCTTTTTCCTTCCCTCTCCCTGCCTCTCTTTAGCCAAGCCTCAGCCATGCATCCTGCTAATTATTGAGAACAGAATGTTTCAACGCTTTTACACCTATTCCAGAGTGGCAATCAATGTCTAGTGTAAAGGAAAGTGTTTGAAGGCGACAAGGCGCAGAAGATCAAGATCGGCGTCATCCTGGGCAGCGCCTACAAAGGCCTCCTAGCCCTGCAGGCCTACCAGCAGCGGACCGACCAGCATGGCCAGCTGCAATGGACATGGCTGGACGGGCACAGTCGAGCAGGCTTTGCCATTTTCAAAAGATTCCTTGAAAACTGCGACGGTTAGCATCCATCCATTTCTTTTTTCCGGCCATATTTTTCTGGCCTATCATTGGGTAGAATGGATAAACTTTTATGTTTGCTTCGTCATGGCATTTGGACAACTACTATGTTGGGCTGAATCGGAAAGATAGTCAAAGAGTATGAAGCAATGCGTGAGGAAGCAAATGGTTTGAGGCCTGCTGAGAGTGGATACGTTGGGCCATCCGAAACGTCTCGTCCTGCGCCTGGATCGCACCAAGATCACCGCCAACGGAGTCCGCGGCATCACCGAGCTTGTCCAACGCATCCAGGTTTCCCGCTCCTCCTTCTTTCTGCCTAGACTCTCATTCAAGCTCTAGCTCGGATCGATTTGGCTAGAGCTTCTAGGGGCTCTCAATGTATGAGGAGCGAAGACTGCGGCTGATCCTGAAGCTGTAGTAGAAGCAGGCGCTGTTGGTTGTAGGCTTATCGGACGAGTGGCGATGCGCATGAGGCCGGAGAGCTCTGGAAGGCCCAGTCCAGGCCCGAGCAGGAGCACATGCAGTGGAGAGAGCTGGTGCAGACCTGGGACCGTCCTCGCTTCTTCACCCACATTCAGAACAACCTCGAAGAGCAGCCTGGCGGTGGTATCTATCTATTCAATCACAGCCAGACACTGCCTCAATTGCTTCGAATCTCCCTTATATGCTCACCGAAATGGTAGCAGCTGTGCCTAGAGGAGAATTGGTTGCTGGCGCAGAAGCAGTTGGGGAATTGAAGGTCTGCGGGGGGTGGTGGACTACTCGGAGGACGCGGCGGGAGCCATCCAGTCCGCCCTCAAGCGCTACTCCATCGATCATGAGGATCTCCTCATCGACGCTGTCAAAGAGACTGCAAACTACTTTGGCATTTGATCATTCTCCCATTTTTTCCTGCCACTCTCATTCCACTACCATTTTTACTTGTTTGTAGCCTTCCTCACTGACTTGTTCACTTGCCATTTTTGCACCTCTATATAGCATCTTAGTGGTCTGCGGTGTTTCATGCTTTTTGCAGTACTATGGCATTCCTTTTTCTGTTCTTTAGCTGTTTCCAAGCTTGACTTTTCAACTCGATCATTGAAAATTTTGATATATAGATCAAACAAAAATGGTTACAACACAACGCAAGTTTTTGAGCTTTGAAAACAGACGATACTTGACCGCTTCAGGGCAAATCTAGGCGCAGAGGCCAGCAGCTCCTGAAGCTCCTGAAGACCTGTGGTGAAGTTTGTAGCTCTAGCGGCGGCAGCTTTGTCTTGTTTCCTGCATTCCTATGCTCATGAAGCGGCAGCGGCAAAATTGAGACATCATCAGCTTGCAGGTGAATCAAGCAACACTCAAACCTACAGCACTCCCTACATTGCGATTTGGTTGGAAAACCTTTGCCAGTCTCTCTTCGATGCTTTCGCGAAGATCGCTGTAGAACAAGGCTGAAATAAAGACGCCTGAAGTAATGAAGCGGGGCATTGTTTTCAGCTTCTCACATTGGGACCTAGCAGGGGCGTCCATTTCGAGCTGTGAAGAAACTTTTAGAGAATAGAAATCGATAGCCAGGCCAAAGACTGACTGAATCGAGTCTCTTTAGAGTGGCATTCAGAATATGTGCGGGGCTTGGCTCAAAACAACTGTTACAATGCGCGCAAGCTAGCAATAGAAACAGCTGCTTGTTCGAATGCAAGCCAAACTATTTTTCATAAGCATAAATTATAGCTTGCGAAAAAAATGGCTAAATTATCAGACAATTTTTAGATAAATATTAATTATATCAAATGCCTTGAGTACTATGCTAGGCTGTTCTGTGCAAACTTAGTCTAACAGTTTCTTTCCGTATTTCGTTTCATGTCTTTTCGCTAACCCGTTTATGCTCATTTTGCGGGCCTTTCTTCTTGGAATGGGCGGGAAATCTTAGCGGGAAATATTAGCATTCTCACCTTTCTTCTGACCCCATCTCTCCCTGCCCCATTGCTCGCCAGACACCACTTTGCCCAACGCACACAGAAAAATGCCCCGAGAGGCTTGGTGGACAGATGTTCGCCATCTTAGAGTGGGCCTTGAAATCAGATTTCTCAGTTTTTCATTCTCTCACTTTCTTGCAAGACAACCCTATTCTTCGCCCTAATCCGATGTACTATTAAATTGGTAAATTTGAATTTCAGCTTAAGCGGTGATGCAAAGGGTCTGTTCTTTTGCTCACCAGTCATTAGAAAAGTGCAGCCTCAAGCTCCACTTCTGGGCACATGACAGGCTGCTCTGAAACGAACTCTGGTTCAGCAACGTATTATTCTACCAGATTTGGCAGAGCTTGGTTTCAGCTGCTGGCGATCCATAACGCCAGCAACCTGTGGGGCATGGCTAACGAGGCAATAGTGAGTCTGCTCGGCCAGGTGTTCGAAAATAGAAGTGCGTGAGTGATGAGACCAGGGGCAGCCGTGCATCCGCTGCTCCCGCTGTTCCCGCTACTTCTGCGAGAAGTGGCCCCCAATAGAATGGTTGGTTGCCAGCTTTCCTCTCTGCTCCTACAAGCCAGGCTTCTATCAGCAGCCAGTACCGATTTTAAGTTTCTCTCTTAAAAGTTGCTGAGAGACAGCGGATTAGTTGGGTTCCTGACTAGTTCTTAACGTACCAGCTAGACTGCTAATGGTCTAATTTTCAATTCTGCATCCTGCATATATTTTCTAGCCAATTAAGCTTGAGCGGTGTCAGTATTAGCTCCGCTTTCATCTGCGAGGTATAGTGGTGCAAGGAGGGGTTTGGCGGAGAGGGCAGAAAGGGTGTGGAGATAGATGGGTGTAGGGTTTGCGCCCCTCTTGAAATACTTGCGAAATCTAGCCTAGCGGCTGTGTCCTCGAAGGATGCAAAAGAAGGCACAAGGAGGGGAGAGGAATTAGCAGGTGGAGATCATAATGGCCCCACCCCAGTTTCTCAGCCAGTCCAGCCTCCACGACATCGCCCTGACAGTGGATGGGCGCGTGCTCTGGGTGCCCAAGGTTAGGCCTCTTTAGCCAGCCCGGGGGAGAGTGTAGGCTGAAGTTGGTTGAGGCAGTGTTGGTCCTTCACAGCGCCGTCTTCAAGGTCATGCTCGACGGCCAGTGGCAGGAGGCCGAGAGCGCCAGCATCCAACTGCCTGGCAAAAGGTTTGTGCCTCCCCCAATTGGCCTGTCCCCTGTTGCACCTTTGAACTGGGCTGCCATTGAGCTACCAGGAAATAGTCCAGCTGCTGGTGTCGCCCTAAACTGGCAACGTCGCGGGCTTCCTCCAGCTAGCGGACGAGTACCAGATGGAGGCACTGCGTGAGCAGTACCAATCCTTCCTCCGCTTCCATCTGCAGTGTAGGGGGCCTAGAGAGCAGTGTGGCGTAGAGGAAAGACATGAACTATGTGGCAGGTAGGGAGACGAAGAGGGCAGAGCTGTTGGAGATGCTGGTGTTGGGCAGCGAGCATGGGCTGGCGGAGTTGCTGCAGGACCTGTGGCCCAGGATCCTCAACTTCAGGCTGGACTAGATTGCGGGAGTCGAGGAGCACCTAAAGCCCGACTTCCAAGCAGCTCTCTACAAGGTTTGCCGGGCAAAGCAGGCCATGAGCCTCATAAGCAGGCCTCGTGAGTCTCAAGAGTAGGCCTAGCTACGGAAGTGATGTATATGGACGCATACAATACAGGGAATGGTGCAATCTTCGAGAAGGAGCTGTCCGAGAACCTCGTTGCCATGCTCCATGAGTCGCTCAGCCAGCCATCTGGCCGCATTTTCGCTTTCCCCGCTCGACCGCTTCGCTTTGCAGTGGATCTGGCCACGGGGCAGCAGGTTCTTTTTCAAAGCCTTTTTTCCAGCTGCATTCATTGGCAGCAGTAGCTTTGCTAGGGTGACATTGATTCATCTTGACAACTGGGACTATGACCTCGTTGCTGAAGCATGATGAAAAGAAACTATTTCAGCTGATCCCCCAATACCAGCCCGATGAGTCCTACATGCAACGGTTCGGGCGCATCTCGTTCAGCCTGGAGGAATGCCGCGCTGAGGGCATGGCCATCTGCTTCCTCCTCTGCCACGATGTCCTGCAGGACCTGGGCTACACCGGTTTCTCACTTCTTTCTCTCCCCTTTTCCCCATCCATAGGCTTTGCTCATTCCTCACAACAGAAAGTTTCAGCGCTTGTCCATCTTATTGACGAGTGCTTGGATTGGATTCTAGGAGAAATGTTATTTATTGAAGGGGAAAAGGCACGGGAACTGAAGATCGCCGTCCTTCTTGGCGCCGCCTACAAATGCCTCCTAGCCCTGCAGGCCTACCAGCAGCGGACCGACCAGCATGGACAGCAGTACTACACCTGGCTGGACGAGCACAGCTGGGCCCAGTTCGCCATCTTCAAAGGCCTTCTCAACAACAGCTGCGACGGTTCTCAACAGCTTCGCACAAGGCGGGCAAGAGATGACAGCTGGTGTTAGAGGTGGGATGGTGCAGGGTGACGGCGAAGGGGCCTGGAGCTGGAACGGGCAGCCCTGCCCCCACTACGAGGCCCTCGGCCGCCAGTTGGAGCCCGGCAATCCTCAACATCTTCGTCCAACACTCCATTGTCACGGCCATCGCCACCGTCGTGCCTGTAGGCGTTTCAAATTGCTCATTTGGGCGTAATATTTTGGGCGATTCTATCATTTGGGCGTAGAGATTTAGGCGCTGGCCCCAAAGGGTTTCAAATGCAACATTCGGGCGCCGGCCCTACGCCCTACGCTCTTGAGACGGCCTAGAGCTCGCCCCAGCTTTGCAGAAGGCGAAGAGGTCCGCAGCAAAACTGATCCAGAGGGAGATGAAGGAGCGGATGCGGACGCTGAAACAGGAGGGTGGACGGGAGCTGATGCTCACGGACCCGGCCAAGGTGCCGGAGCCGACGTCTCTGGCGGATCTGGAGGCTGCCATTCCGAACTGGCCATTCGACAGCCCTGCGGACGCCAACGGTTCTTCAAATCCTCATTCGTGGCCGGCCGAGAAGGCTATAAGCTTTCAGAGACGTTGTACTGCAAGCTGTACAAGCTCCGGCGCAGTGTCGCCGCCTTGCGTCTGCGCCTCCAGTTGCTGGACGCAACCATCAAGAAGCACGAGCAGAACACGCTTCATTTACTTCCTTTCTTTTCCCCCAGGTGTGCGGGATGCTGCTCATTGGTCCCTTTTGATGGACTACGGGCCACGGGGCTCAAAATTCATTTGGTAGAGAGTTTTTTTAAAACAAGTCCAACCACTAAGTAGTTTTTGACCTACAAATTTTTCATCCAAAAAGTGCCTCGAAACTCTATCGACGCCCTTGCCATCAAAATTTCATTTCGAATTTTTTTTCAAAATTTAGGAGGTGATGGAGAGCCCGATCTTCGCAGTGAAGCTCCACCAGAAGTCGCTGGCTTACGCAAAGAAGGCATAATTTTAGCTTTTCAACATGTCTATGCTTTTATCATTTTTGTCAAAACTTCTTATCATTGCTAGACGTGTATGAAAATCCCTCGTTTTTACTCCTGATTCATCTTCTTGTCATTGCTTCTTGCCTTGCATTTACAGTTCATAAACCCTCGCTATTCAATTAGGTACCATAACATTTCTTCGCCCTTCGTACAGATTTCGATAACAATCAAAGCACGATGTAGGAACAGGTGCCTACATTTCCTACCATTGGCCGAGAGTATGTCTTTGCCTTGCTGGCTCTAAAAGTTGCAGTTTGGTCTGGAATTCGGCAGGCTAAATTACTTTTGGATTGCTAGGAGAGCACCCGGTCTAGAAGTATCGGCTCCTGAACAACGTCATATCGACCCCAAAGGTCCTTGCTTCTCTTCAATCCCATGTTCAGTTCTGCATGCTACTTCTCACAGGAAATCTCTCACAGGAAATAGAAATTACAGTATGTTAAATTTTTCATGGCAACCTGAACACTGCGCTGTGCTGAATCGGAGATATGGGGAAGGAGGAGAAATAGTAGTGTGAATGGAAGAAAAGCGTTTGAGGACTGCCGAGTCGGATCAAGCTGCGCCTCGATCGCTCCAAAATCACGGCCAATGGAGTCCAGGGCATCACTGAACTCCTCCAGCACATTCAGCTTTCACATAGACGCCCACTTTAGCCCCAGCTTGGATCCACTGCTTCTTGGGTCCTCTTAATGTATGGCACATAAAGCAGAGCTGAAACAGGGTTTTTTGCGACAGTCTTGCACGTGAGATGTGATTTGCAGGCCTTTCGAAGCAGCGGGGGCAGCTGGCGAAACCCAAAGCTAAGATCCTGGACATCCAGCCGCTCATCCAAGCCTGGAAGTGCCCCACCTTCTTTACGCATATCCAGAACAGTCTTCCGCGGAGCATGATGCGCGGTTCCCCATTCTATCTCTTCAACCCAGTCAGACACAGGGCCTTGAATTTGTTAAAGTAGCCCATGTCTGGTAGGAAGCCCAAATCGAAGGAATCTAATGGCAGCCGCCAATCTGGTCCCTCTCTTAGCTGAAGGCATCCATTTGCCGCTCGAAACCAAGACAAATATATATTTCAAATGTATATGCAAATGTGTAATGTTACAACAAACGGCTTAATAATTAACAAAAGCAAAAGGCTTAACAAAAGCAGGTCCTGGACGACGCCTTTGTATAGCCTCCAATGGGCCTTTGAGCCTGCCCGAAGTCAGGGTCAGCCTTGCAGATGGCGAAGAACGTTACTTTGGGCAAAGGCCCGGCGCCTGTTCATCGACCCGTCCCCACAGCCCATTCTGGAGGCCAGCCTGCCAAACTGGCCCTACCACACGCTGCGCCGAAGCAACGCCGCCTTGCGCGAGCACCTCGAACAGCTCAAGGCTGCCATCAAGATCTACGAGTCGCACTCGGTTCTCTTTTTTCTACTCCTCTACCGATCGCAAGCACATAGCAGCGAAATATATTCCAGAAAAATTTATTCGTATTTTTTAAAGTGTCAAGACTCAGATCATTCCTAGAAAACTTAGATCCTGAATTATAAACTTTTTATTTTTGCTGACTAATTATGGAAGTTTCGGCTAAATTTATCTAGGGACAGCATTTCCGAAAGACTCGAGAGGGACCATTCCACTTTGGGAAAAATGATGTTTCTCCGAAATAAATTGCTTAGTGCCGGGCTGGAATCTAAGGCAATATAGTTGTCATAACTATTCCACTAGTCATTTCCGTAAAATAGGTTTTCTAGACTTGATATGAGGCTTTTGTAACATGCACTTTTTTGGGCTTTGAAACCTGTAATTTCCGTTTTTCGAAAATGTTGTTTGAAAAATTTTAGATAATCGTGGACTATTAAAATATCAATCGAACGGTAATTTGGAGCTAAAAGAAGGTGGTGCACTTTGATTTTGACAAAAGTTATCAAAAATGTAAATTTAAAAAATGGGATTAATGGCTTAAATATTGGTATCTCCCGATTTCCGGCAGTCAACAATGGTAGGGTGCAGATAAAGATAGTTGAAGGATTTGTGGAGCATGAGAAGAGAGAATTGGAGCAGCTCTGGAATTCGGAGATATTCCCGAGAGCTGAACAGGAATCGGAGGAGAAGAAGCCGACTAAAGCCGCCCAATCCTATGTACAGTTTTTCCTTCCCGCCTTTACGCCATCTGATGTAGGATTGGTCTCGCAGAGTGTCAAGAAGGCCCACAAGGAACTACTTCAAGCGTCCATTCACAGACGATTCGAGGAGGTTGGTAACAGGCTAAGAAAAGGTTGCAAAAAAGAGTAAAAAAAATGTAAAAAAGATTTAAAAAATTTTTTTTTGATTCAAATCAAACAGGATGGAGGGAAGAAGGTGAGCATAGCTGATCCAAAACCGGTGACGGAGCCTCTGTGTTTGGACGACATCGAGGGCTTGCTGCTGACATGGCCATTCCGCACCTCCGACTAGGCTGACGGTAGCTTCCTCTGCCATATGCTTCTGCTCCGGCCTCAGGACTAAATCTTTTCCAGAGGATCGCATAATTTTAGCAAAGCGCAAGAACCAGCGGACACAAGCAATTATGACTGATAGCGTTGCAGGCAAAGGTGAGGCCAGAGAATTAGATTTTGTGATACTGTTTTGGATGTTCTAGTATTGTTCTACCCTGAACTGCGCCGGGGCACTGGGGCCAAAGAGGGTAAGCTACAGCTGATGAAGGACAAGCTGGTTCAGGAAGAGACCCGCCTGGTTG
The DNA here is from genome assembly GCA_030248095.1 of Ptycholaimellus sp. GST1_10. NCBI lineage: Eukaryota > Metazoa > Nematoda > Chromadorea > Chromadorida > Chromadoridae > Ptycholaimellus > Ptycholaimellus sp. GST1_10. Next base: position 31,875 of record JASANA010001307.1, on the reverse strand, counting down.
CGGCCAGGGAAGCCAGCGTTCTCCCCAGCATTACCCATCCAACATGCTGGTATTAAGCAGAGCTTGATTGGAGATGCTGGAAAAGGGCCACTGGAAAGACGTGCGTGCCGCAGCGAACGCCCTGATGGTAAACTGCATTCTCCTCTTTTCACTGGGCCCGCCTCCCATGCCCTAGCATTTGAGCCGGCCGCGGAACAATTCGGCGTCGGAATCCACGGCTATGACAAGAACATAGGCATCCCGGACACCGTGGCTGCGCTCAAGAACGCCGCCCCTCTCCGCCTCCCACCCTTCAACCCCAGCGGATGCCAAGAAGGTTCCCTCCGCCCAATTTCCTCATTCCTGCCTCCCATTATGGGGAGCATTGCTTCCAGGTCAGGAGCTGGTGGAGCGGATGGAGCGGGCGCTCTGGGAGCTGGGCGCAGTCGAGGAGCGCAAACGCCAGGTCACCAAGGCCGCCAACGCCTACGAGGCAAACGTGGTCCGCTCTTTTCCACTTATCTTTTTGCTGGACTCGCTTTTTTCTTCACTGCCCATTAGAGAGTGCTATTCCTGTGCCTATTGGAGCATTAGAGAGACATAGTGCTTGCTCTTGCAGGTCGTGCTCAAGCAGCAGATTGACATTATGCGCCAGGTCTTGCCGGGTTGCGGATAGCTTTTATTTTTGCCATTTTAATCTTTTCTTAGCGTCGACTTCAGTTGGTCAAGACCGCCATCGCCAGCTATGAAGCGAACACGAAACCCAAGCCAGGAGCTCGAGCCAGTCATGGAAGCCTGGAATCGCCCCACCCCCACCTTCTTTACGATGCGCGGTTCCCATTCTATCTCTGCAATACAAGCAACATAGGGCATCGAATTTGTAGAAATGTCCCATTGTAGGAAGCCCAAATCGAAGGAATCTAATGGCAGCCGTCAACCTAGTTTCTATCTAAGCTGAAGGCTTAATCCTTCTGCTTTTAGAAACCAAGGGAAAATGATAAGAATAGTTTAAGATTGCCTCCTGGAATAGCAGTAGTTGGGAAGAGGTTGTGGATTTGAAGATTTGCGGGTGGCGGATTACACGGAGGACGCGGCGAGAACCATCCAATCCGCCCTCAACCGCTACTCCACCGAGCATGAGGAGCTCCTCATCGACGCTGTCAAAGTCAATTTCTTCGCTATCTGAGCTCGACTCTCCCAGGTCTTTCTTCAAACTCATTTTACCATTTCAGCATGCCTTTTCACAAATGTTTTGCAAGCATTTGATTGGTAGTTAACAACTGCAATTTAAAGTCTTCTATTCGTGCACTTTACATTTGCTAAACAATGGCAGTGTTTGTTATTGTCGTTTTGCCTTCCTGGCTTCGAAAGTTGCAATTTCGACTCAAATCTGGCAAACTAAGTATTTTTGGATTGCTAGGAGAGCAGCCGGCTTAGAAGGCTCGGGCGCTGAAGAATGCCAACCTCAATGGCAGATTTCGATGATGCAAAGGTCTTCTTCTTCTGCTCATCGAGGCTATCGGGACTTTGGACGGCATAAAGGTAGCTCTCCTGCTCATTTTAGTTTACCTACTGGCAACAATATAATTTCTTGGCACCAATCCCATACCGCTGAGAGTTTTGAAATCGACGGAGGTAGCCGTAAATAGACCGAACTAATTCAAAGCTATCTTATAGCTGCATTCATGGGTAGCTCTGAAGAGCCATAGATAGCTATCATGTTGGTGTATTGAAAGGGGGGAATCTGACCTAGTTGCTAGGCTAGGCATGATGGAAAAGAAAAGCTATTTCAGCCGGTGGCCCAATAGCAGCCCATGGAGACGTACATGCGAGGCTTCGGCCGCATCGCTTTCAGCATGGAGGAATGCCGCGCTGAGGGCATCCGCCCCCTCCTCTGCGATGACGTCCTACAGGCCCTGGGATACTCCGGTTTCTCATCTTTTTCTTACCCCCACTGTTTCTCACCTCTTTGTTTCCCCCCTCCTCCCCTTCCTCCCTTGCCACGGGCCTTGCTCATTCCTATTACCCTGTGAAATGGGTGCTTTGGATAAATGCGTTATGACTTTCAGTGTCTCCCTTCTATCGCAAGGCGTGAGTCATCGCGAATCTGGGGACTCCTGCAGAAGACGCTCCTCGACCAAGCCCAGTGAAGCCATTTGTTAGTGCTCTGAAATGATTTGCCCTCAGATTTTGGCATACCAATTTGTTCCAAAGAAATTTTGCTTATAGGCATTAATTGTCCATATTTTCTCGCTACGAATATATTACCAAATGAATTTTTTTAGATAATACATTAAAATTATCTAAAATAAAATGTATAAAATTTGAAAACGACAAGTGTCTGCTTTTTTCAGGAAGCAGACGAAACGGCGATGATCGGTGATGCGAAGGCTGCGTCTTCTGCTCACTGACTACCCCAGCAGTGGGGTAAGTTTCCAGCTTTACCGCTCACGTTCAGTTTGTTTTTGGATCCATTTTTTATCGCTGCCGCTTTTTATGCTGACATTTTTCACGGTAATTTCACAAATTTTTTCAATTTCTTCAAAATTTCTAAATTTCTTCAAAATTTCTCAATTTTTTCAAAACTTCTTAATTTCTAAATAATTTCTCAATTTCTTCAAAATTTCTTAATGTTTTCAAAACTTTTTAATTTCGAAATAATTTCTCAATTTCTTCAAAATTTCTCCACAGTTTTTGTTGAACACAATTTCGCAAATGCCAGAATGCAATCAACGATTCCAGACTTCATGCTGCTTCTTAGGCGGGCCTTTTTCGCCGGTCATATTAAGAAGTCAACGATAGAGGAGTGCCACTGCCAATCGAACTCCAGCTTGGATTGATTGGAAAAAGATTCAGACCTTTTTGTGGCGCGGCTGTTGTCATGGGTCATCTGCAATTTCATGTTTCGCTTACATGATCCAAGTGATGTTCGTAGTTTCAAAGAAAGGAGACGCCAAAGTAAAATTTACTTTGCCGCACAAAAAATTTCCAAGCAGAAACAAAAATTATCTTAGCAAGAAATTTCACTATCACACAAAACACATTTTTGAACAATGATAGCAAACAAGCGCCCGGCTCTAACCTTATCTCTGCCCGCTTGCCACATGCCCAGATATGGCCCTGGACGAGGGGGAGGGGCTTGGACTTTGGACTTCCCGGACTTTGGACTTTCCCGGACTTTTTTGGTCTAAATTGGCGCCACAATTTTTTGCGCAGAATAGCCACAGCATGTGCACTGTTTGAGGCGCCCAATCAATTGCGGCAATCTTCAGCCAGCCTAGGATGGGCGAGGAAATGAAGCCTGAGTTCAAGCTGCTCTTCAGCATCCCCTGCCAGGACTACGCCCACATCACGGAGCGCAAGGGCCAGTTCATCGCCGACACCATCTACACCACCGCCGTCCACGGGCTCAGCCTCAACTGGCGCATCGGCTTGTGGCCCAAAGGCTGGCAGGAGAATCTGAACCCACTCATCTTCGCCCAGCTGGCGACCCGGCTGCCGGGAATGGCCGAGCTCAGCGGCACCGCCTTCAAAGTCTTTGCCCGCTACCAAGGCGACTGCGGCTGGAAGCACGCAGAGCGAGCATATTGCCTGACCGACCAGCAGTTTCTGAGAGCTGGACAGACGACGCAAGGCTGGGGCCTCTGCGTTCCCGGCCTCAGCGCCTCTCCGGGCAAGGATCAGGTGTTGGAGGGCCGCTTGCATCTTTGCATCGACGCCCAGGACCTTCAGCCCATCCGTTTCTTTGCCCAACCTACGCCAGCCTCCAAGGAGAATCAGCTTCTCCGCCTCCTCATGAGCAAGGTGAAACAGTTGGAGCGAGCTTTGACAAAGGATGATGGAGTCAATCAATATTGCAGATGACAGAGGGGCCTTGGCTGGGCTGCGTGGAGCTGGTGTGTGCAGAGGGGCAATCGCTGTGGCCCAACGCGGGGCTGTTGGGCGCCGCCTCGCCCTTCTTCGCAGCCCAGCTCAAGCGTCGTCTATCCGAAGAGCGGGAATTCGTTGGCCCACTTTAATTATGGTAGGGATATGATGGTTGCCTAGCTGCAGTCATTTTTAATCATTTTCTCCTTTGCTTCTGGCTTCTTTCTTCAAACAAAAAAGCTAGGCTTTCTCCAGATTCTCTAAAGAGTATCGTTCTATTTGCCAACCCTTTCAATCGAACAATGATCAACAATCACTTTTCAAACCGGTTTTGATAAGCTAACTATAACTGTGAAATTGTTTATTACCCTATTTTATAAACAGGTGATTTCATAAACAGGTGACGGCACAATTAATTTATTTATGCTCTCAAAATAGGATGGACTGAATTTTATACTTTTGCGCTTAGTCAAATGATCACAGGACAAAAGTTCCAAGCTACCCTTATCCTTTCACTGTGTTGGCAACTGCGAAATTCCTCTCGGGTTCCTAGGAAAGCGTGGATCTGAGCTCGTTCGACGCCAGTCTGGTCCAGATCATCGTCAAGGCCATCTACTCAGCCGAGGTGCCTGAGGAAATGCAGCATTTGTCCTGGGGACGTCTGGTTCAGCCTACTCTGCCTCCACTTTTCAAGCGTATTCAGTTCCAGTTTCAGTTGAGCATGCTAAAGCTGGTGAAGAAAGTGGAGCCATCAATGAAGGACATTCTCCTGCTGCATTTGCATCGCGTTGGTCTTACGCGTTGGTTCTTCTACTCCAACCACAGAAAATTTGCAGGAGTTGGTGCGAAATTTCGACCCTGAGATGCGGCAGTGTTAAAAAAATGTGTGCATGAATTTGCAAATGTGGGCATCATTTATTGGCTTTTTAGCTCAAACCAGCTCATTTTAAGATGTGCACATTTCGAATTTCTATCACACCTTTTATTAACATTTTTAGAAGTATCATTGCTAATGAAATGTGGGTAAACAATGATTTTTCTACCTTTACGGCATTGTACATTGAATGTGCAGTCGTTTTTTGAAATGTGGGCACTGTCTCTAGACTAATTCGGGTGTGCTTTTCCCGAATCTGCAGCCCACATTTCCTATTTCGATCCCACATTTCCTGTTTTCGCCTTGTTTAGCCACTAGACCCCTATTGAGCCCATGATCAGCCTTGTGTATCATTCGACCACACGATTCAGGGAATGTGCCATCGATTTTGGAAATGTGGGCACTGTCTCTAGACTAATTCGGGTGTGCTTTTCCCGAATCTGCAGCCCACATTTCCTATTTCGATCCCACATTTCCTGTTTTCGCCTTGTTTAGCCACTAGACCCCTATTGAGCCCATGATCAGCCTTGTGTATCATTCGACCACACGATTCAGGGAATGTGCCATCGATTTTGGAAATGTGGGCACTGTCTCTAGACTAATTCGGGTGTGCTTTTCCCGAATCTGCAGCCCACATTTCCTATTTCGATCCCACATTTCCTGTTTTCGCCTTGTTTAGCCACTAGACCCCTATTGAGCCCATGATCAGCCTTGTGTATCATTCGACCACACGATTCAGGGAATGTGCCATCGATTTTGGAAATGTGGGCACTGTCTCTAGACTAATTCGGGTGTGCTTTTCCCGAATCTGCTGCCCACAATACATATTTTGATCCCACATTTCCTGTTTTCGCCTTGTTTAGCCACTAGACCCCTATTGAGCCCATGATCAGCCTTGTGTATCATTCGACCACACGATTCAGGGAATGTGCCATCGATTTTGGAAATGTGGGCACTGTCTCTAGACTAATTCGGGTGTGCTTTTCCCGAATCTGCAGCCCACATTTCCTATTTCGATCCCACATTTCCTGTTTTCGCCTTGTTTAGCCACTAGACCCCTATTGAGCCCATGATCAGCCTTGTGTATCATTTGACCACACGATTCAGTAGCCGTCAACAAAAAGTCGGTGTCAACAACAACGGTGTTATAACATTCATTGCTCATATAAATGCCTTGAAACATCTGGTCATCGAGAAGAGCCAAAATCACGAAAATTGACTTTACTCGTTTGACGTTTTCATTTAAATAATTTTGAAAAGTTGACAAAGTAAAGATGGAATTCAAAACAAAATTGTTTTGTCTTGAATTTAAAACAGGTATTATTGGCTATCGCCAAGATGCGCGGCCTTTGTTCCAATACAAGTAATAACCACTAGCTATGTTACAAAACTATGTTTTGTGCTAGTGGAGTACGTGCTAGTTTTGTGCTTTCCAAAAATTGAAAATGTAGTCCCTATTAGTAGTTTTGTTAAAAAGGACACTCACGTAACTTCACAGTTTCCTAAGCTGAAGACATTTCTGTGCTTGATGTAGTATATTGATGAATGTTTTTTGGGATGCTGAACCTAGGCTAAGAAAGTGATTTTTGTTTAATTATGTCCAATTGTTCCATGCTGCCTTGTTGTGTTTCTTTATGACAAATAATTTGAGGCAGATTGATTGCGTGAAATACTCACTGTGTCACCAGACTTCCGTGAGTCTCCTTTTCAACAAAACTACTAATAGGGACCCTCGGGCAGTGTCCTGGTTAATAATTTTGCTAATCCGGACCCTTCTCAAAAAAATTTAATCAGTGTCCCACTTAATTTAGCCCAATTCGGGACCCACTGAGGGTCCTTTTCTGACTTTTTTCAGAAAAACTTGATTTGCACCCGATATACTGGGGCTAAATGCAAAATTCCATTTGTGGGCGAATGAGAAGGCTTCCAGCAATCGTGTGGCATTAGAATTTCGTGCCTAGCTGCTCCAGGGCCTGATCTATCCATCATCAAAGTGCAGGGTCCCATTTAGTGGACCAATTTTTGCAGTGTCCAGAGGGTCCATTCAGTGTCCTGAGTGTCCTGAGTGTCCTGGGTCCCGAATAGGACATACAGCCAAAATGTTACAGAAATGATTGAAAAAATTGCACAATTACTATGCAATTTTTTGGATGCCTGGCTCCAGCAGATCTCAAAGGTACAGAATATGCAATATAATTGCATGTAATTGCGCTTTCCTGCAGAACTACAGGCTAAAATGCGTAAAAACAGTTGATATTGGGCCTCAACAGCAAATAACAGCAGAAATGATTGAAAAAAGTGCACAATTATTATGCAATTACATGGATGTCTGGCTCCGGCAGGTCTCAAAGGTACAGATTATGCATTGTAATTGCATGTAATTGCGCTATGCTGCAGAACTACATGCTAAAATGCGCAAAAACAGCCAATATTGGACCCAAAACATAATTTTAGTGCTAGTATGCCAGAAACGCGCAATTACATGCAATTATATTGGATATTATGAATGTTTATGCCATCCTGCATTGATTAAGGCATGTAATTGCATAGGTTTAAAAAATGACATATGCCAAAATGGGGTAACTGCTTAAGCTGGCCTTGGCCGCGCATAAATTTACCTCGTTTTGACCATTATGCTTGTGTTTTCAACTGTGAAAAATGTAGATGATTTGCTCGTGCAGAAATTATTCGGCACCTTTTACTAAAATCATTGGTGTTAAAAAAATGTGGGGTATGTTTTTGCAATGTATATTGTCGTCTTCAGGTACTCTTGACTCGTACTTCGCAAAAATGACCCCCACATTCCCCAACAATAAGCTACCTTTTTTTAGCTATCAGCACGCAATTTGGTTAAAAAAATGTAAATTCAAATTTGTGAATGTGGGTAGGTTTTTCCATCTTTTAATGATATAAATAACTCAAAAATAAAGTGCACATTACAAAATAGTCAGACACATTTTATTAACCATGCCCCCTGAGATGGAGATTCGAGACCTACTAGAAGCCTGGCGTTTTGCAAAGAGCCAGGAGCTGGCCATTCTGGCCAACATGGCCCTAACGGCTCTGACAGCCCGCCCTGCTCAGCTCAGTTGTTGCTGACTGTCGATTAGATTGGAAGAAAGCAGTGGAGGGAGTTGACTGAAGGTCGTTTGCCTGGTGTCCTCATGGAGGAGCTGCAGGAGATTATGGACAGCGTGGAAGATTGCCGCCGTGTCATCGGGCCGATCAACTGATTCTTCTCACTTTACATTTGCTCACTATATCCTACGTCAGATTTTACACTTTGGATCAGGCTAATGCGTGCTATTTCCACTTGTTTGCTTTTGCTGTTTGATTGGATCTTGATTGAAGGCTTCTGTTGCAAGCGGTTAAAAATCTGGAAACATAAGCCACCAATCGAAATCGAACCCTGAAAAAACAACAATAAACAGGACTTAGTTTCAATTCCACAATCAGAATCGTCAAACGCTATCTTTATCGATTTTAAGCTGAGAAACATCGAACATAAAGCATCAAAAATTATCCGAGCAAAAATATATCAATTTCAAATTGTACAACCCAACAAAACTCCATTATTGAACGATGCAAGTAAACATGCGCCCGGCTCTGGTTCCTGGCACGAAAAGCAGTCGCCTAGGAGAAGAGGGGACCGCGCAAACTCTGCCACCATGAATCACATACAAAGCACCAGTCATCTGACTCACCCCCTCTCTGACCACGCCACTTTCTCGCTGCCCCATTTTGCACTCTCACTCTTCCACCACTTTCCCAAGTCACTCGGCATTGCTTCCAACTCTGAACAGAGTTATTGACCGCTTCTTGCAAGACTGATCCTATTGACAGACTCTAAAAGGAACTGCGAGAACTAGAACAGCAATAGAGATGAGCGAAGTGACAGTGCCAGAGACGGTGAGTGCGAAGAAGCAGGAGCTTCGGGGCCCCGATCTCCCCATCCATCTGGTCACCGTCTACTCCGACCGTGCAGAGGTCAAGCGACGTTTCCCTGTCCAGCTTTCGGTTGGCCTTTTCCTCCTCTGCTCTGTTTGCTTGGCTTCAATCTACCTTACTTTCTCTAGAGCAGCTCGGAATCGTTGAGGCTTATTCGTAACTGATAAGCGATTTGACAGGCGGGCATGAACGAGGTGCTGGTGAAGGAGCTGCCGCAGTGTGTGGACGAGGACTCCATTCGGGTGGAAGGGACGGGCAAGGTACTTTTTTTTATCTTTTTCCATTGCCTCCTACTCTTGGACGGAACAATAAATGTTTTTGAACAAAATAAAAGAGCAATAAATGAGCAAATGTTTTGCAGGCGACAATCTGTGAGGTGCAGTACCAGAAGCGACACGAAAGCAGTGAGCAGAGCAAGAGCCAGGAGCAGAACGCCAAGCTCAAGGCCCTGCAGGCTAAACTGGAGGAGCTAGAAGCTCAGAAGCTGGCCGTTAGTGGTCTTTTTAAAACATTTTATTTCAACTTAGCCCTAATGGATAGTCGCAGGGCAGGTGACATTGCAATATTACATGAGCATCGTTAATTTGCCCAGCCACTCGTGGCTTGTTTCCGAAAGCTTCAGATCACGAATTGAATGATGATAAAAATTAATTTCTATTACAAAATTTACATAACAAAATTGCTTCTGGCCAGCTGCTAAAGCTTGTCCCGTTGGGCAGGCGGAGAAAGGGCTGGAGCGTACGCAGTGCCGTCGGGATGTGATCATCGGCGTGGCGCAGCAGATTGCCAAAGGATCCGCCGCCCCCACTGAGGCCAAGAGCGCCCCTGTAGGACTGCCAGAGTCTCTCATATCCTCTGTCAATTGATGTAGTTTTGTCAGGCCTCGGGAACACTGGCACTGGGCATCGCCAGCTTCGACCAGCTGGACCAGTTCCTGGAGCGCTATGAGGAGAGGTTGTCTTTCATTCTCTCCTATTAACCTAGGCCTTAGTTGATGGCTGATGATCAGTTAACTCTGGCCTAAGCCTCAAGAAAAGTCTAGAATCAAGCATGAGGAATGAGATCATAGAAGAAGACAATATTTAATTTTATCAATATTTTCCGAATGAGTGGAAAGCCGTAGACACTGGGACTTTCGCAACTTATATGCCTGAACAAATGTCGACAGTCCTAAACCAATGAGTCTCATCTCCTGGCCTTTTCAGAGTGGGAGAGCTGGACACAAGCCTGGCAACTCAGCGGAAGGCACTGGAGACTCTGAAGGAGGACATTCGAGCCACCAAGCGCAACATCGACGAACTGGGCGGTGGGGCCTCGCCGCGCAAGGCTTCCCGGTTTGCCTTCTTTGGGGTTCCCCTCGGAACGAACCTAAGAGGGGTTTGGGAACACAGGGAGGTGTCCATCCTCCTGGAGGCTTCAGAGGGAGGATCGGCGACGCTGACGCTCTCCTACCTGGTCTCCAATGCCGGCTGGGAGCCTTCCTACGACATCCGCGTCTTCACCGACGGACCCAAGCCCAAGCTCAACGTTGGCTTTCTGTGTTTGAAATTGGCTCAAATCGGCACAATACATCTAATGCCTACAAATGAATGAAAACTGAGCAAGGTATTGAAGAAGTTGGGCGACTGGGGTGAGGCTGGAGACCCAGAGACATGAGATGGTGATTGCAGCTGCAGTACTACGGGCTGATCCGTCAGTGGACGCGGGAGGAGTGGGCAGATGCGCAGCTCTGTCTGTCCACGGCCAAGCCGAGCGTTGGCGGCGCCATCCCCATCCTCAAGACCCTTCACGTCGGCTTCCCACAGCCCGTGTACGTCCCTTTTCTTTCCTGCTTTTCCCACACATTTCACTCCCACACGGTAGACAAACTCAGCCACTAAGATTAGGAACAGCCAAAGCCTGGCCCTTCTGCTAGCCATTTTGGAACATATCCCTAGCTTTTTTGAGTCCAAGCATTCAATGAGCTCACAGAAAAACCACTGAATGGATATTAATTAGCAATTTCGGAAATAAAAATGCAATCAAGTGGCTATTTATGCCGGAACACAACACATGCAACACCAATGAGGCCGGGGCGAGCGAGGGGAATTGAAGGAGTTGGCAATGAACATAGGGGGCGTGACTTTTAAGCCTTAAAAGGGAACGGGATTTTCCATTTGCTGGAGGTAGTATTTGAGGTGCTCGGCAATACCTGTCCGCCATAGGGCCCAGCATGGAGCGAGGCTGAGGTGCTGGAGGGCGGAGGAGAGGGAAGAGAGGGAGTTGGAGGAATGGGCCAGTCGATACTTCGAGGAGCCTGTCGATTTGTTGCTGGCTGAGGCACAGGTGCTACCCTGCCCTGCTTTTCCCTCCCGTATGGATGAGTGCTTGGCACTGCTTGTAAGATTCCCAGCAGGGATATCTAGCTCATTTATTCCAGGAAGCAAAGCGTCACAAAGCCATATCATCAGATCTATATCAGGCCAGGGTCTTGGGCAGAGAGGAAGAGTAGCGTCAGTGAAAGTCAAATCTTCCCTACTTTAGGAAATAAGCGCTAGCCAGAGACTGGGCTTAGAGGTTATAAAAGCAGCAAATCATGCATCTTTTTGACAGCAGAAAGCAGGACAGCAGCAAGGGCTAAGGGGGCAATGTAGAGCATTGCAGGCAGATCCGAAGTCGAGCTCCGTTTGCCATGAAAAAGAGGGCTCGACGAGCAGAAGTGGAGCAGAGGGAGGAGATGGCTTTTGCAGTCTGCGCTGACTACGAAGAAGCGGAAGACTCCGCCTCCGATCTTTCCCTGGCACAGGCTGAGGTGAGGCCTCCACGGATGGATCCTATTTTCGCATCCTGCATGAAAGAGGACTGCTTGCTACTGGAATGTCAGTGCCTTGAGCTTCAGTTGAGGGCAGGCTCAGTTGTCAGTCTCCAGCCTCAGCTGAGGAGTCTCCGCCAATGAAAGACACGTCCATTTGTCAACAGCAGGCCCAATTAGCGCGCACACTATTTCGAAGAACATGAATCTGAAACCAGCCACCCAGAGGTTTCGGCTTGCGGAGGCTAGCCAACACAACTCACTTTTGACTCAATCAGTTGAAACAATCATTCAATCATTCTTTCACAGGCTATCAGCCAACCGTAAATATAGGGAACATAACAGCACATACACTCAGGGATGCCTCGGCTTGCTGCTGGCAGATAGCTTATGTGGGCGCGTATTCAAGGAGCTACCAACCGATGGCTCGTGCTGGCTTTGCGTTCGGCGGTGGGGCAGCTCCGCCTACCAACGCCCTCCACAGCATGGCCTTCTGCTCAGACACTGCCTTTGACGAGCCGGAGATGGAGCTGGCGACAGCTCAGGTTGCTGTGTGTGCCTGAGTGCTGTCCTGGGTGGGAGTGTCCTTTCTGGGGGATGGGTGCGGACTGTCCTTTGTCTTTTCTGGCCTTTCTTGTCTCGGCTTGTACGGCAGCCCTTAGACAGCAAGCAAGACAAGGCACTCATGCACATACATATTATTTTAATTCTGTGCGGCAAAACAAGAGAAATAAGCTGAGAGCTTCTGTTTAGTTTAGGTCTGTTTTCGCTGACGATACATCATTGAATGCTTAGAGTCGCTCGGTTTGAGCTCAGAAAAGGCTCTTTTGTAGCCAATCAGTGGTCTTAGATTCCAATGAGTCTACTGAGCAGTCACACTAACCCTAGACACCTGCCAAAGACCACTAGCAACAGCGAGCAGCTTTCAAAAACAGGCAGCTCCGGTCATTCAGGAGGCGTAGCGTTCGGGCCATCCCCCATGGCGTCTCGTGCTTTCGCCCCCCCCCCCCCCCCAATCGAGGAGAGAAGAAGTGAAAGGAGCAGAGATTGCGTGCGAGAATGAAAGAGACGTTGGTGGTCTTTTCAGAAACCCCTGCTACATGACCCTGTGCGGAACCAACGACAGCATGGACTTGGGCATGGCCGGTTTACCCAGCAATCGAGGGACCCCGGTGGGCTATGCATCCACTGCTAATGCTGTCTCTATGAATGCGGGAATGCGAACGGCTGTGGCGAAGGTTTGAGAGAGAGAGAGAGAATGTGAGAGTTGTGTGTGTGGACGGGTCTTGTGTGGGATTGCGGCTAGGGCGCAGAGGGCAAGCGATGGAGCCAAAAGCAGGCTGCAAATTGTAGGTACGGGACTCGGTGATCAGCACCAGCTTCCAGATCGCTCGCCCGGCCAGCATTCCCTCCGACAACGCCGCACACAAGGTATCCCAGCCACATTTACCGACCTTAGGCTGTCCAGCTAGCCATCTGTTAGGAAAGCTGGCTCTGCATCTAGGCTGGCGCAAGGACTTCAGCCAAAAAAGCTTTTCAAAATGAGCAATTTTTGAGGAGCCATTGAATGAAGATCCTGAGCAGTGAATGAGACTAGAGGGCGGCGTTGCAGGTGAACGTGGGCCTGGTGGAGCTGAGCCCGACGCTGGAGTACTGGAGTGTTCCGGCCAAGTCCACGGCCGCCTACCTCAAGGCCCGTGTGGAGAACAAGTCCGCCTATGCACTGCTCCAGGGACCCGCCTCCGTCTTTCTCGACAACAACTTCATCGCCAAGGTCAGCCTTAGCACCTCCTTTGCCCTCCTCTGACCAATTTTGACACCCTCTTTGAGACCGAAATCCGAGCAGTGAGCCCCAGCGAGTCCTTCACGGTGTCCCTGGGCATCGACTACTCCATCCGCGTGGACTACAAGCCTGTGCGCAAGTTCCATCAGGTGCCGTTCTAAGATCGAACCAAAGGAGGAGGAAGCAAAAGAGCTCTTTGGATTTGCAGGAAGCTGGGATGCTAAGCAAGTCGTCGATCGAAACGCGGCATCAGAAGATGAAGCTGAAAAACACGCGCTCCGAGGCCCTTCGTCTCACTCTGCTCGACCAGCTCCCACTGAGCAGTGACGAGAAAATTAAGGTGCAATTTTTTCCAATTTATTCAAAATTCAAAATATTTGATTTTTGAATTTTTCTTTCATATTTATCTATTTTTAACTAAACTGAAGGAGATTGCCAGGTGACGCTGCTCTCGCCGACACTGGGCAAAGAGGTCCATCTGAACAAGGACAACAACCTGGAGTGGGTGCTGCAGCTGGGTGCAGGGGAGGAGCGAGAGTTGGAAGTCCGCTATCAGATCGAAACGCCCAAGAAGGAAAGCCAGCTCGAATTTCGCGAATATTAAACAAGTCCCATAAATGCGTTATTTGCTTTTTGCTTCTAAAAATCCCCCATGTCCTACTTATTAGTCATGATCTGGTCCCGTTGTGATATGGAAATCTCATTCTATTCACGGTTTTGCTTTTGTAATTGAGAGTTTTGGGGCATTGCTTGCATTGATTATGGTTTTGCATCAGAATGACTCGATATGTACTCTAGATGTAATCTTTTTTCTCCTGAGCTTATGTGTGCGTCTAAAAATACGATTTCTAATCTTCCCAGTCGCCTCAACTGAGGCCGAAATTTGCGCACAGAAAAGCAGGCAGGATTTGCAATTTGCAGGTCTCCCACAGCTTCTCCTCTGAAAGCTTCTAGCACACCTGGCTATCTTATTTTATCAGTATCAAGCCAATCAATTGCAGCCCACCGGAATTAGTTTAGGGCATTTTTATAAGACAATCCGCGGGAAACAGCTGATACCAGAGATTATAAATCTTGCGCCCTGGAAGGGGTTCTCTTTTTGCTCTTTTTGCGTCCATTGAATGCAATGCATAAGCAATGAACATGATCTGAAATTTTAAAAAAGAGCAGACAGACGAGACAGCTGGGAAGTTTTTGCGAAAGTGCCCTACGACCGTAATTGATTTCAATCAACTTAATTTGGACAACAAAAAACTGCTTCTATTACAGCTGGACGGATTATTCGAGCAAATACTCAATGTTTTTAAGACTTGGTTTTGAGCGAACCAAATATCGACAAGTCGCTTTGCCCTAACCCTTTAAGGGTAGGTTTGTAAGTATGTTCTACAACTTGCTTCCAGTGTTCATTAAATTAAAAAAAGTTTGAAATCATGCCATTTTTGTTTAATGTTTACATTTATGCTATAACTTTGCTTGGGCCCACAACTCCCAATACGCTAAGATCAACCATTGACGATGAACCATTTGGCTGGCTAAATATTTAGACTCGCCGTTCAATGTTGCCAGGAAGTGTCAGGACTCGTTGAACTGGCAAAAACCCGGCCTTTGCTGATGACTGCGGAAAAATTGCGGGCACCGCACTGAAGGAATGATGCGATGGTGTAGGTCCAAAAGACATATACAGGCGGCAGCGAAGGGCCCGGTGTTCGGCTCTGCCAGAACAGGTCAGGCCGATTCACGATGCCCAAGCGGGCGCCACCGGAGAGACAAAGTTTGTTCCATTTTCTTCAAGCGTCTTTTAATAGAACCTATCTGCCTTGAGATTCCATCAAGAAAGGAATCAGGAAGTTTGACGAATTCTGCGATGAAGGCTCCTTGTCGGGAGTGCGCTTTCTTCACTCCCGCTATCCCTGCTGGTTCAGGTAATTGCTAATTTTGCTGCCTCTGATTGAAAAAAAACGATTTCCGGGATTTCGAGCAATCTTTTTTAAGAGAGCTTTTCTGAGAAGGTGAAATATCTCGAATGGGGGGACGGACAAAAATTTTTACCCCCCTTTTTTATATTTTTTATTAAAAGTAGACATGTTTTTAAGACTTTTGGTAGAGTATGAACATCCAATACTGAAAATTCGATTTTTGGCGAATTTTTGAATGTAAAAAAACGGCCGATTTTTTAATCATCCATAACTATCGCTCTGCTCAACGGATTTTAATGATTTGACAACCAATCGAACCGTCTCATTGAGAAGAATATTTTGTTTTTTTTGTTCATTTCTTTTCGATCATTTCATGCCGAGTTATTAACAAAAAACCAGTTTTTCAGTTTTCAAAATTTCAAAAAATTTATAATTTCGAAGTAAAAATTTCATTTGCGCCAGACGAGACCCATTTTTTCTGAAATTTCAGGTAATTTTACATATACGTACCATTCCATAACTTCAAAAGCCTTGTTCTAAGAGAGATATTTGAGTCTCAAAATGAAAATGCCAATTTGGCCCCTATTATAGCATAGGCAAAAAATGAGCAAAATATTTTTTGTCTTAGAATGCCAATTTTTTGGCTCAATAAATTTCTTCTGACCCGTATCCATCTAGCTGAGTGGTTTTTAGCTTCAATTTTATCCTTTGAGCATGAAAATGTTGATATTATTTTTCCCTATGCTGTAGCATAGGTAGTGTTGTAGCATATGGAAAGTTGCAGTCAAAATTACCGCACTCAAAGAATAAAATTGAAGCTAAAAACCACTCAGCTAGATGGATACGGGTCAGAAGAAATTTATTGAGCCAAAAAATTGGCATTCTAAGACAAAAAATATTTTGCTCATTTTTTGCCTATGCTATAATATAGGGGCCAAATTGGCATTTTCATTTTGAGACTCAAATATCTCTCTTAGAACAAGGCTTTTGAAGTTATGGAATGGTACGTATATGTAAAATTACCTGAAATTTCAGAAAAAGTGGGTCTCGTCTGGCGCAAATGAAATTTTTACTTCGAAATTATAAATTTTTTGAAATTTTGAAAAAACTGAAAAACTGGTTTTTTGTTAATAACTCGGCATGAAATGATCTAAAAGAAATGAACAAAAAAAACAAAATATTCTTCTCAATGAGACGGTTCGATTGGTGGTCAAATCATTAAAATCCGTTGAGCAGAGCGATAGTTATGGATGATTAAAAAATCGGCCGTTTTTTTACATTCAAAAATTCGCCAAAAATCGAATTTTCAGTATTGGATGTTCATACTCTACCAAAAGTCTTAAAAACATGTCTACTTTTAATAAAAAATATAAAAAGGGGGGGTAAAAATTTTTGTCCGTCCCACTTTTCAACCTCTCACAACAGCTCTCTTAAAATCATTAATCACAAAATCACAGTGGTGCTTTTAATGTTTCCTGTATTTACTAGATCTATTTACAGGTTGGCGTGGATATTATTTATGCTGGGCTTTACAACAATGATGGTGTTTCAACTAGTACGCCTGCTCGACGAATTCAAGGCCATTCTTTCTCATTCATCCAATTTCACCTGCAACTGCTGTTGTGCTTAGGACAATCCCCTGCTGGTCGAGAAGGTAACCAAGCCGCAGAAAAACACAACCCTGCCCCAGCTTCTTCTCTGTCCCTACACTCAGCTGAGGTTGCTTGGCAGGTCAAGTGTCCCAATTCCAATAATACACCAAAATATCACCCGCAAAGGCTATCCAAGCTCGCAGATGACTTTTTATTCAACTTCAACCTCACTCAACTGGCTGCTTTTGCATCTCCGCTCAACAACAGGTTCCCCCCTAGTCTGCCATCCATCAAAACTCTCCATCTCCCTAAAAATTCATCCATCCCTTGACTGAAAATCACCTTACAGCCTGCCCTCAGACTGGGCCCTGGACTACGCCCAGCTGTACGCCAACGCTTCGCTGGTCGTTTCCGACTTCATCGTCATGTCAGCCCCCAGCCTCGTCAAACGTTCGCTTGGAACTTCGAAGTCTTCTCCAGGTGCAGTCAGGCAGGGGAGGACTGCACCAATGCCTGGGTGGCCACAGAGACTCAGATGGGTCGCTGCTTCCGCTTCGATGGGCGGGAGCGGCGGATAGACAGGGCCGGTATTGAGCAGTCCCTCAGTGTCCTGGTGTCCAGCCTCAGCGCGGAGCAGCCTTGGCCTTCGGAGCAGGGGATCCTGGTGTTTTCTGATGCTCGGTTTGAGCCAGGGAGGATGGAGGAGGTTGAAAGGTGTCGCTGAATACGCCCGACTATCCAGTGCAGCCGATGGAGGTGCACCCGGGCAGTCGACTGACGCTGGCGCTGGAGGATTACGAGTTCCAGTGAGTAGTAGCCTTCTTTCTGAGATGACATTTATTTTGTGATTGGGGAAGGAGGATAGACAAGGAGCGCGATGCATTAAAATATCAGAAATCATTCCAAGTCCTACTCAATGGTTTTCAGGCATGATGAAAGCGTATGCGATGCTTCACCGCTGCATAATCGTGAGATGTGTTTGGCGCTGCGGTTCCGGAATGCAGCTCTAGACAGCTGTCAGTGCCTGCATTTGTGGAGCAAGCCAGAGCAGGGTGAAACTCTTTTGGACACTTTTCTTTGTTTTGTTTATCAACCAGTAAACGAACTGGGAACAAACAGCATTCGCATCACTGCATGCTGAGAAGAGGAAAAGGGCTAAAGAATGAAACTTACCCATCACCAAGTTTATTTCTAAACCTTTCTAGCCCCACTACATATTACGCTAAAGTTTTTGAGCTTAAATTTTGCAAAATTCTCAAAAACCTTAAAATTTTTGGGAATATTTGATTGAAGTTTTGTCTTTTGAGAATGCGGAAGTTTGGGCAAAGTACGCTGCCTGGATGCCGTACGCAGCAGAGAAGCACGTCAGGACAGCGACTCTTGCAAACCTGCTTGCTGCGAGAAAGGCTTTCAGCCTGTCAACGCCTACTACACACCCTTAGAATCTGCCACTATTCAGTTCACTTTTCTTCCTTTTCTGGAGAAATACATAAATGTTTCAGTTGTTGAAATGTTGAAATACATTTAAGACACGTTTTTTGGTAGGAATGAGAATTCTACAAAGGGGGCCGGACATGAATTTTTTTACCCCCTTTTTTATTCCAGATTTTGAATCTCCATACAATTTTATGTAACTCCACCAATTTTGGGCGAAAAATATGCAGAAATGGGCTCACAACAGCTCCAAACGTAAAGGTTAGTCGAAAATTTGCCAAAATTCGAGTTTCAGCGAGTTTAAGTTACATAACTGGCCATTTCAGCACTTTTTTCTTGTAAAACCATATCATAATGGGTATCGCTCGAAAGCTAACAATCTTGGCGACCTGCCTGTGCCCCTTGTTTAATTTTAAAATGCGCTTAAGACGTAAAACTCTTCAATAACCTGCTCATTACCAAAACCTCAAAATTTGGTATTTTATCAAAAATCTTCATTTTCATGCATTCAGCATGCCTATTCGGGAAAATGACTACGATTTTTGAATTTTTCGTACAATTTTGGTCTAGAAAATGTTGAGAAATGATGAAAAAAGGGGTGAGCCAAAAAAGTTACAAGCACTTTTCTACGCTGAGGTCCAGAATGGCCCTATGCTATAACATAGGGTACCTTGGCAAAGTTGAATTTTTTGCACTAAAAAACTTCCTGGAAAACAGTATTGTTCAATTTCCTTTTATGAGCTAACTACCAAAAGCCTTACGCAGGTATTTAGCAAGAAAAATTACTGGGTTTTAGTTGACATACATGGAAAATCATCCAAAGCATGAGGACAGGTCAAGAATTCGCCCTATGCTATAACATAAGGCAAAAATGTCCAAAAAATTTTTGGTCTTGAATTTCAATTCCAATGGCCTAAATCGATCCTCTGGCCTCAAATACACCTGAAAATATCATTTTTATGCCCAAATTCCAATTATTTGAAAATTTGACTTTTTCAAGATTTTTGGCCAAATGTGTTCTCAATGAAGGAAAAACTCAAAATAATCAGATTTTCAAATAATTGGAATTTGGGCATAAAAATGATATTTTCAGGTGTATTTGAGGCCAGAGGATCGATTTAGGCCATTGGAATCGAAATTCAAGACCAAAAATTTTTTGGACATTTTTGCCTTATGTTATAGCTTAGGGCGAATTCTTGACCTGTCCTCATGCTTTGGATGATTTTCCATGTATGTCAACTAAAACCCAGTAATTTTTCTTGCTAAATACCTGCGTAAGGCTTTTGGTAGTTAGCTCATAAAAGGAAATTGAACAATACTGTTTTCCAGAGGAGCAGGAAGTTTTTTAGTGCAAAAAATTCAACTTTGCCAAGGTACCCTATGTTATAACATAGGGCCATTCTGGACCTCAGCGTAGAAAAGTGCTTGTAACTTTTTTGGCTCACCCCTTTTTTCATCATTTCTCAACATTTTCTAGACCAAAATTGTACGAAAAATTCAAAAATCGTAGTCATTTTCCCGAATAGGCATGCTGGATGCATGAAAATGGTGATTTTTGATAAAATACCAAATTTTGAGGTTTTGGTAATGAGCAGGTTATTGAAGTGTTTTACGTCTTAAGCGCATTTTAAAATTAAACAAGGGGCACAGGCAGGTCGCCAAGATTGTTAGCTTTCGAGCAATACCCATTATGATATGGTTTTACAAGAAAAAAGTGCTGAAATGGTCAGTTATGTAACTTAAACTCGCTGAAACTCGAATTTTGGCAAATTTTCGACTTCCCTTCACGTTTGGAGCTGTTAT
Organism: Ptycholaimellus sp. GST1_10; assembly: GCA_030248095.1. NCBI lineage: Eukaryota > Metazoa > Nematoda > Chromadorea > Chromadorida > Chromadoridae > Ptycholaimellus > Ptycholaimellus sp. GST1_10. The sequence goes on along the minus strand of JASANA010001307.1, from coordinate 11,888 downwards.
GAGCCCATTTCGGCATATTTTTCGCCCAAAATTGGTGGAGTTACGTATAATTGTATGGAGATTCAGAATCTGGAATAAAAACGGGGGGTAAAACAAGGTGTTCTCGGCTGTTGCCAAGATGCGCGGCCTCACCTCATTCAACAGATCTCATTGAAAAACCATGAATTATACATGTTCAAATTTTTGAAACATCAATATTTTTGTTTATTTGATGAAAAATTTCTATTCGCCAGCTTCAAAATATTACTTTCCCAGACGTACATACAAAAAATCAGCTAATTTCATTGAAAAACCATAGACTTATGCATGTTCAAAATTTTGAAACATCAAGATTTTGGGTTTTTGTAAATAAATCGATAAATAATAAATATTTCGAAAATTAATTTTGCCAGCTTTAAGATATTACTTTCCCGCACGTACATACCAAAAATCAGCTAATTTCATTGAAAAACCATAGACTTATGCATGTTCAAAATTTTGAAACATCAAGATTTTAGGTTTTTGCCAATAAATCGATAAAAAATAAATATTTCGAAAATTCCTTTTGCCAGCGTCAAGATTTTACTTTCAGCCAGAAACGTTACCTGCAAAAATTCAGCAAATTTCATTGAAAAACCAGTGATTTATGATTTTTTGTATTGTGAAACATCAAAAATTGAGGTTTTGCACGAAAAACGCAAAATTACGCCAAGCGCCAAAAATGGCCTGGAGATACCACCCAGGCGGACATTCATGCAAAAAATCAGCCAATTTCGTTGAAAAACCGCGGAGGCCCGCCCCCGGAAAGACATATATAGATATATATATATATGCGGACAGACGGACGCAAAAATGGGGTAACTGCTTAAGCTGGCCTCGGCCGCCCGCCACTTCGGGAAGGGCGCGAGAGCTCTCTCCGGCCTCCGGGACGGGTGCTACGGCCCCTACGCTTCGCCTAGCATGCTTCGCATGCTAGGCTACGCTCAGGGGCCTCCGCACCCATGCCCTCCGGCCTACGGAGCTCTGACTGCCCTGCCCTCCGCGGCAGGCGGCCTACGGCCGCGCAAAAATTTATGTCCGGCCGATTCTTGCTCCTCTCAAATAACGCCTCTTAAGTACATAAATCGGATGCGCCAAAATTTATGTTTCTTTTGTTTACATAAGAAACATCGCTGAATTAAGACTTCGCTTAGTAATTGCGAACATTTAACAATAAGCTCTGATTGGAGTCTGCCGATCCTTTTGTTGACAAAAAAACTGATATTGAAGGGAAATAGCGCCCAAGGCCTGGAAGGAGCGCATCGAAAGCTCGCTGCTCAAAGCCCGGAATACGCGGCACAAACTGGCCGAAGAGGTGGGCATCGAGCAGAAGCCTTTTCAATACGTGCCCATGTTTGGCAAGGTGTCCTTCTATCGAGGATGCCCAAGGCAGAAATAGACCATTGTTCTTTAGGTGACCAGGCTTATGCTGAAGTTTGCCAACCGTTTCATGCGCCTGCCCAACGCCATGCACGGCCGCCAGTTTTCCACCGGCGGCGTGGACACGGAAGACTACGCTGTTGAGGTTGGCACTACAGATTTTTCAGGAAAACCGCAATTTTGTTAATTAAGATAGCTAAAACAGTTTTTGTTTTTGGATATTTTCTGGGGATATAAGTGAGTGACACGTTGACATTGAAGGAGACTACACTGTACAGGTTGGCCCTACTGATTTTTAACAAAAACCGTAATTTAACTTGAAAAATGGTTCGTGTCAAAATAATGTTTGAATATTTTCATGTTTGAAAACATTTTCTAAATTATGGAAACTGAAATCGAGTTTTTCGTGTTTGAATCTGAATATTCCTAGGCAAAAGTGAGTGAATAGATAGAGCAGTAGCTAGGCTGACAGGAGCTGGGTAAGTTGCTGTCGACCTCCACGGACGAGCTGGGAGCAGAGATGAAGAGTGGTGCCATCACGGCCAACTTCTTCCGCTACGTCCTCGTCACCGTTCTCGCTGCTTTCAGCCCAGAATACGGGACTTGGGTAATTTTCATTCATTTAATTAATTAATATTCTCATAAATCCCCTCTGCAGCTGTCCGACGAAGACTTCATTCTGGCGCCCTTCAAGGACACCAGAACTCGACCGGACCTCGTGGCCCAGGCATTAAATGAGTCCATCTACAAATCTGGACATTCCATGGCTGGTCAGTTTTTTTATGTTTTTCAGAATTTTGCAGTTTTTCTTGATAGTAATAAGGATTTAGTAAATGCGATAATTTTTGAGACGCTTCAAAAAATATGACCGTAAAAGGTGGGAAGAAAAGCTCTGCTCAAGACGACCGACTTCTGCTGGAGACTTTGAAAGCCTATTTAGCTTGCCTGGCCAATGACACCAGTGGAGTCTACGAAAACGTATGCACGACAATATTGCCCAGAACAATCTGCACAGTCTGCGAACTCCCCAGGACACCATGTCTTTGTGCCCAGAGGAGCTGACCCGTCTCACTGCTGCCTCCACCTTCGCATTCTACATCGTCGATCTGGCTAAGCAGGTTCAGAGAAATGCTTTAAAAACGGGCGCTAATTTACAAATCCCCTTCATTTGAAGCATCAAGACTACGCCAAGCTGTACGGCAAGCTCAGTGGGCACATCAGTGAGTCGGATTGGTGAAATAAAAAAGGTGTAGAATGCAAAAGTAGTACAGACCTGGAGCTGAAGGCCTTCTGGTTCGGGGACTTTCGAGCCGAGCGCGATAAAAGGAAAAAGATGACTGATGCGGAGGTGGTCCAGCATTTCCTCCTCAACTACAAGGACCGCATTCGGGTAATGAACTGTCTGAATTTACTCAAAAATTATTATCTAAACTAGAACGATTAGCTCAACTGGGCAGTTCTTTGAAACCTCACAATGCCGCACCATGACAAGGTGCCCAACATCGATCAACAACCAAGGCTTTGAGAGCATGGCGACGAACATGCTGAGCACCTACAAGAAGCTGCTGACGCAAGGCGAACTGATGGTGGAGAAGACCGGCAACCACCTCGTCCAGAACCTCAGCCGGAGTCTCGGTCCCGAAGTGGGCGACTACTTTCATAAGGCCCACCAAACCTACCAGCTTTGGCTCCAGCACCTCACCGAGGACGCTGACAAATATCCCGTTCCATTTCTTCCTTACCCTCTTGAGCTGCAAAAGTGCTCTGGGTGAATTTTGCAGTTTCTGGAAGACGGCTTCATGGATCTGCTGGGTGAGCTGGAAAGCGGGGCGAAGGAGTTTCTGCTGGAGGTAACGGCGGGGGAGTCCTATTTTCGGTTGTCGTCTTTTGGGGGAATTTTGTGAAAAGAAATAGAGATGAGAAATTGAGGAAAAACGGAATCGGCATCACTCTTTACCTCAACAGCCTGCAGAAGGTTTCTTAATCAGTAGCTGAATGTTTCACCGTTTCGATAGAATGGCATTAGTATCAGGCCTTGTCAATCGCTGATCACTTGGTTAGGTTGCTCAATTTCGTTTATAAAAAATCCTACAGGTAGAGTACGAAGAAAATCCAACTTACGATGCATGGCGAGTGTTGTCTGATGTAGGCGGTACCATCAGTTTTTACATTGGAGGAACGGTTATAGTTTACTCCAACTTTGTGACTTATTCCTCTAAGTGAAACGCGATTTTATGAATTTATAAATTTATAAATTTAGTTTTTATAAATTTAGCACATTTTTTATGACTTTCAAAAAACCGCTCAACCTCAGCTCAACTCATTTCAGCTGATCACCTTCTTCGAGATTCTGATTTGGTGCACGAACCTCTACAACCAGAAGGTCCCCGCCTGCAAAGCCAAACGAGCCAAGGCCAAAGCCAGAAATGAGAGCAATGGCCAAGTTTCACCGTGAAATCTGACTCTAATCTGAGGCCAACGTCTTCTATTTTTGGCTCGTTGTCGAATATTGGATGTTTTGAGCATTTTCTAACCGCGGGCCTATGCGTGCTGAACATTTGAAGCCCATGACTGATTTAGCTTTGTATTTTGCAAGGCAATGAATATCCATGGTTCTAATTGTTGAATGGATGGTATTGGCATTGAAAACGGGCAAAGACTGAACGTTCTTTTTTTCTCACAGAGATTGGTACGGGCAAATCAAATAAAAACATACCTCTATTGGCAACAGACATTGAGATTGGTGCAGGGCAAATGCAAGGAGGGGGCAAATCAAATAAAAGCATGCGTCTCATTCGCAGCCTAGACCTTGGAGCGTCTGGTTCGTAGGACTCGGGCGTTTTGCCGGCGCAGGCGCCACTCCACCTTGTTGGGCGTGCAGATGTCGCAAGCCCTGGGACAGCCGTCCGCCGCCGTCATCCGGGGGTTGGTGAGGCACTCGTTGAGCGGCGTCAACTCTCCCTCCTCCAAACCACTCATTCTCAGTTTGGGCTCATAATAGCGTATATCTGCCCAAGAGGACACCTTGCGAACGGCCCGGAGATTGGCCCAGAAGTTGCAGTAGCGATGGTGGTCCCGGCACTGCTTGTCTGCAGTTCAAACCAGCTCTGCCTACACCTGTCGGGATGGAAAGCCCTTTCGTTCAGATAAAGTCCTTTCAGGGTAGAGTCCGGAAGAGAAGCAATGCTCTGCCAAATGAGCTCAGACAGGAAAAGGCGGAAACCCAAGCGGAGGTGTAGATCGGCCTCAGAAGACTTCTTCAAGGCAAAGCGCCGTTTCGTTCGTCGCAGCTTGTACCCTACAAAACTAGGCTGTGCCTTCATTGTATGGAATAAAGCAACAAAGCAAGCACCTCCATCAGGAGTGGGCACTTCGTAGGCGATCTCTTCGGTGAGCTCCAGGTTCTCGATGAGGCCTCCTTCCTCTTCCTCCGTCTCCTCAAGTGGCGGCGGAGGGGCGGGCGCCTCATCGGCCCGATAGGGGGCGGCAGTGGTTGGCAGTGTGGTGGGGATGGTGGTGGTGGTGGGAATGTCGTAGGGTCCCGGCGGCAGCGGTGCATAGGTGGTGGCCTCTAGTTCGTCAAAGATGTCCCAGTTGCCAGATCCGCCGGCCGCTCCCCCCAGGGCCCCCGTAGTAGTAGCTGTCCTCGCGCTCTTTCACTGCAGTTCAAGTCATGCTCAAGCTTTCATGTCTTGCCTTCAATCAATTATTCCTAACAGGCTGCTTCGGGCTCGAAATCCAGGGACGATTCTGCCGCTATCCCCGCTGAAGTCGGAACTGGAGCTGGAATAAATTGAATAAAATTGAAGACAAGGTTTGGAAAGGGTAGCAGCACAAAGGAGCAAGGCGGCGGCTAGAAGGAAGAGGTGGCGAGAGAGATTCATGGTGACAAAGAGGGGCAGGTGTGTGTTGGGGAGTGATTGCGGAGCTTGGAGTGTCCAGTGCACTCAGTCACAGTTGCCTGCCCAAAGGGGGGCTTGATGAGTGGTGGCGCTTCTTTGTCCCGCGCCCGCCCTTGCCTCCCCCCTCCGCTGTCTTCTGCTGTCTAACGTGCCTCTGTAAAGAGCTGGCCTAATCGCCGACGCCTCTAATTGCCCGTTTCTTTGTGCCGTTTGTTCTGTAATGATTGCCACATTGGCAGTTGTCTTTTCAGCATTTTTTTAACCATTAATATATTGCTACCGGTTATTATGAAGCAATTTTTCCCTTAAGTTGTACCAGGCTGGTACCGATTTATTCTCACGTGAAATACAGCTTCTATTTTTAAATATTTTTTCCCGTCATAAGGTGATGTTGTTGTCAAAGCTTTTGAATTCTGCGCAGTATTTCTTTTTGCCGCCCATGCTCCTTTATTGAGATTAAAATTTTTATGTCTAACATCTATAAAAAATTATCTTTTGGCCGCCGTGCCCCCCCTCTCCCCCTGCTGCCCCCCCGCCGCCCCCTCCCCCCCCTCCCCTGGGGGTGTGGGGGGGGCTGGGGCGCGGGGGGAGGGGGGGGCGTGGTGAGGGAGGGGCCTGGGAGGGCGTGAAGGATGGGCGGGTGCTGGCGCTGTCCTGGCCTGCCCTGCTGGGGTGTGGAGTTTGTGAATGGCAAGTGGGGCCCTGTCTGGCTTTTCGTTCTGGCTGGCCTCCTTTCTTGGTGTAGTGTAGGACTGGGACCTACTCTGGCCGAGAGAATTTTTAATTAACCATTTTTCTTAACTTATTCCGCACCGTGATTCATCCTCAAAATCCACTCTCACCCCCTGAACTGCCTCCCCCGCCCACACTTTCCCACAAACACCCCTTAATTTCCACCCTTTCCAAATTTTTTTCCTTTGGAATCCCCAGGGTGTTTTAGTGTGGGGATTTTCTATGGTGTCTCTTTTGTGTGTGAGTAGAGAATGTGGAGGGGGGGAGATATCCCCCCAAATCACAGGGGGAGGGGCGTGCCCGCGCACATATAACGCGACCTGGGTATGAGAAAGAGAGCGGCCTCAGATGTGAGAGAAAAGGTGCGCCGTGAAATGGGGTGAGAGAGAGAGATGGGGTATAGAAACACTGGCCCGTTCCCCCCATCCGCCCAGCCCTCCCTGCCTTGGAGGGGGTTAGCCTTGGTAAAATGAATTTATTATGTATTATAATAGATAATAAATGTATACAAGCATATAAAAAGTGGGGGCCCTGATGCGGCTATTTTACAAGTTCCGAGGCTGGCACCCCCTTTTCCTTGGTTTTAGTTTAAGGGCCTGGGGATTCTATTGACGAGACTAAAATGCTACAGCATGAGCAGCTTATGAATTATCAATCATCAAAAAGAAATAGACTAGGTGTGACAAAATCGAGACACATTTTGATTTAAATTCTAAACCAATCCAATAATGATTCATAAGCAGGCGGCAATTTATAGCAGGAACCCTGTCACCTAGATTATTCTAGTTTTTGTCTCGCCTTCCATTTTTTGGCTTAAATGATAAGTGTTTTCTGAACTTTACTTAACTTTAAATTATTTTTTTAGCCTCTTACAGCATAAAACATGTCAAAATTGAAGCATTATTCAGATTAAAATAAATAAAAATTGATCACATTGCAAATGCCAGCAAAATTTAACTTTACCTTAGTAAATATTGATAAAATTTTATTTATTTTTTTGTTTTATTTGGTTACGATTCATTTAGTCAATTTATAATTTTTCATCATGCATAAAAATCCAGAAAAATTTCTTCGATTTAACTTCAAAGCATTAAATTACAGTTTAACATTTTTTTTAATTCACTAGGTATATTTTCTATTGTATATTATATATTTCACTAAATTTTGTCCTCTTTGTGCCAAAATTGCCGCCTGCTTATGAATGATCATTGGATTGGGTTAGAATTTAAATCAAAATTTGTCTCGATTTTGTCACACCTAGTCTATTTATTTTTGATGAATGATAATTCATAAGCTGCTCATGCTGTAGCATTTTAGTCTTGTCTAGATCTTGGCCATGTGGAAAACATATTTACTTGCCACATGAACAAGGCTCCAAACAGTTATTTGGGAAAAGGCCACCGCTTGGTGTTTTTGTTTGATAAGGGTTACTCTAAATCATTGGACATTCCTCTAAGATTCCATAATTTAAGATCTATCGCATTGAAGCTAACCTGAGCATCAGTTCATAAAAATCTGCGCAGTTTCCCTTTCGCATTGAAGCTAACCTGAGCATCAGTTTATAAAAATCTGCGCAGTTTCCCTTTTTTATATATTTCAGTTAATAATTTAGTTATTTATTAAAATTCAGAGGCCTAAATCAAAATTTCAAGAATTTTGCCATCTGGAGCAGACTGTGAGCTTTCGATTGATATATATATGTCCTGGGGTTTACCCTACCAATCTTTCAATCAATTCGGTGACACTCAACCACCCAAAAACTCGATCGCCCATTCATAACTAGGGCGCTGTCGCGCCCTAGGATATATATATATATATATATATATATATATATATATATATACCGCAGCCCGTACTCCTCGGTTTTTCAATGAAATTGGCTAAAATTTTGCATGGAGGTCCGTCTAGGTGGTGGCTCGGGACGTTTTTGTGCGCTTGGCGCAATTTTGATTTGTTCCAGATTTATGATCAAAAATCCTCGAAAATTTGAGCCTCAAAATTCGAAATTTTTTCGAAAAGTGCATATTATTTTATTAATTATATAATTATTATCATGCAAACACCTCAGAAATCATTTTTTTCATAAATGGTGAAACAAGAACGAGAACAAGAACAAACAAGAATAAGAATTATTATTCAACAATAGGCCTAACTGAAACATGACAACATGCTACCGTGGGGGGGTGATTTATTCATACCCCTAATACAATCAATTATAACTCCAGAGCTATTCAATATTTTTTGACTAAAATTTAACACAAGTTACCCCTAAATGTCCCCTGCATTGTGCTAAATTTTTGTGCCAAACGAATAAATTGTCGCGGATTTATTACAATTTTTCTAACTTGAGTCAACTGCTGAAACAGCATTGCACTAAATCATAAAAATTTGGCTTAAAATTAAGTTTTTTTCAGTTATAAGGAAAAAACTACTGATTATGAGGAATAAATAACAAAAATTGTGATTTTAGCTATTTATTTGATGTTTTAAGGATGGTAGATCTTGCAAATCATGAAAATTTTACTTTTTTGGCCACAAATGGCTTGTTCTACTTAGTGGGTAGTGATATAATGACTCAAGTTAGGAAAAGTGCAATAAATCCGCATCAATTTATTCGTTTGGCACAAAAATTTAGCATAATGCAGGGGACATTTAGGTGTGCGGACTTGGGAGTCCTTCAGTACCAGATCATGGTTCCGTTGTAAAGTGGCTGAGGGGTCTGGCCTGCCAAGGCCGGACCTCCTCAGTGTTGATAGAATGTAAGGTGATGGTGCTGCCCTTCCTCTACTGCTTCCTACTAACTTCCGGCCCTCTTCCGGTTGTAACTATCTATATCCAATAATAGCTTCCGCCCAACTCTGCTCCTCACACCTCATCGGAAATGGCTATCAAAAGGGAACTCAGTGTGCTCCTGTGCAGCACACCCCTTTTTATGGTAGCAGAGAGTGGTTCATGAGTGGAAACACCCATGGCCACAAGACGATCTGCTGCCTCCCTTCCACCTTCTACTGCTAGCACCTCTACTCCAAGCCCAGCTACATCGCCACCAGCGTCGACTACTCCATCCAGTAGCCTACCTTCACCCTGCACCTTTTCTTCACTCATCACTCCTCCTCAATTGCTCAGCCTTTTGGCAAGACGTGTTGAAAAAGGAAAGCGATGAATTCCAATTCACTATCAGCTTGCTGAAAAAATGAATGACGAATTTGTCGACTCTTATTTCGCCCGACTTTCTGCTGCCTTTCTCATGATTGGCCTGTGGAAAGGAGGAAGAATAAAGAGTAGCTGAGCTGAGCTCAGATGGCAAAGTGAGGCGCTTCTGAGCCTGGGCCAACTAAACTTGGCCTTGTGTCTCGCTGCCGCCGCTTGCCTGGGAGAAGGAGAAGGAGAAGGAGAAGGAGAAGGAGAAGGAGAAGGAGAAGGAGAAGGAGAAGGAGAAGGAGAGAAGGAGAAGGAGAAGGAGAAGGAGAAGGAGAAGGAGAAGGAGAAGGAGAAGGAGAAGGAGAGAAGGAGAAGGAGAAGGAGAAGGAGAAGGAGAAGGAGAAGGAGAAGGAGAAGGAGAAGGAGAAGGAGAAGGAGAAGGAGAAGGAGAAGGAGAAGGAGAAGGAGAAGGAGAAGGAGAAGGAGAAGGAGAAGGAGAAGGAGAAGGTGTACAGGCTGGCTGCTTCCGACGGAAGGACGACAGTTTCCGTGCCTCTGTTTCCGGCTACGCCCAGAGCCGCAGCCCAGACGACACCTGTCACAGCCTTGCTGTAAACCCTTTGGCTACGTCCGGCTCTTTCCGCCTCGGTTACACTTCACCGTGCCCCATTTCCAGCGGTCTCAGCTATCGGTGGAACCTACCTCACCTAGCTCCATGCAACGCCGCTTCCTGCGGCCTAGGCTTCCTGCCGGACTTCCTCCGGAGCCTATCTGTCACTCACACTTCCTGTGGTGTTACTTCCTTGCAGGCCCTTACCGGCCTCGATTGTGGTGTTTGGGTGCTTACGTGACTGATGGTAACAATGCTCCGCCTTTATCGCATACTGCCAGCACTCCAGATATCAGCAGTAGTTCACAGCACGTGCATCAGTCTCTTGAGTCAGGGCCCACAATCTCGCCGACTGAACTCGCGACAGGGGCAGCATCCGGCTTATATACACAGCGAACAATGCCGATGGTTGAACAAAGCCGGGTGTGCACAGAGAGGAAGGCATCGCCACCCAAAGCATACATGAGGCGTGAAAGGCAGGACTCCAATAGCTCAACCTGGACAGCCTACGGTAGGGGAAACTCTCCATCTTCGTCACTTAGAGCGAAGGAGTTCTTGCGCCCAGGCTGTCTCCATGGGAGCTTTGCTGAAGGGTCCGCACTCGCCGCCATCACAGCCAGCTTGGGGGCACATCTCTGTCAACACCCTGAATAAACAGAACTACGGTGTGCTTCGCCCACCGAAGGCTGCATTGGGTCACAATCTCCTCCCTGAATGTGGGGCTGAGGTCACGAAGCTACAGGACAGAATCCACAATTATCACCGGACATTCTGTCGAATACCTCCTCGCTATTCTACATCCGGAAAGACATAGGAAGGTGTAGACAGGACATCCGAATTTCAGCCAGAAAAACCACAACAATTGGCCCTGCAGTATTCAGCGTCTTTAAGGCAAGGTCCTGGAACATAACAGGCCTGGGTACCAAAGGGTCCGAGTTGGGCGCGGCTGGAGTCACTTCCGTTCCTGGTGGATGTAGAATTGAACTGAAGATTGCCCAGAGAAAAGGGTATAAAGCTATACTGACCGAGTGAAACATCAGCTGACAACAAGGCTAGGTAACACTTCCAGATCAGACGCGAATTCGGCAAGGGAATTAAAGCATCCTAGCAGAAACATCAGGCTCCTGAGTAGCTCCACGCAGGAACCAAAAAGGCCATGGCCTCAGCCGGGTAGAGTCAGTCTATTCAGCGAGCTATCACAGCGAGGAACTCACAAGAGCCTCTTAACGTACTCTCGCCGAAACATCCGGCGGCCAAGTACTCACTTTTGCGTTCCCAAAACACATTGGCACTGAGGAGCCTCGCCTACTTATGAGGTCCAACTTGAAACATCCGAATCCTGGCTGGCCCTATTCACTCCTAAGCCGGAAGGTTCTATTTTCTTACTTTTTACTTATAAATACCCGGCATCTGGAGGAGAAGACACAGAGGCATCCTCATCAACTGGGTGAAACACAAGGGCACAAGGTAGGGTTTTCTTCTCACTCAGCTATCATAGGAAGGGTGCGACTAAAGTACACATGGTCCAGTTGAAACATCAGACCTGAGGCCAACTCTTCACTCTCATCGTTATAAGACAAGGCTTACACGACTGGACATGCTATAAAAGCGTCAACTAAACTGGCCTCACGCGTGGGCAACATTTAGGACTAGCTCCTGGACATGGCTGGGGCGATGTGTAACTAACTATGCTCTCGCAGAGGTATTGCAGGTTCCACAGAAGGGCACCGTGGAATGGCCCTCCGAAACCTCAGCGTACTGGGTGGTCGTCGCCACAGCTCTCATCGCCCTGGGAAAGACCCTCAATTTCCTGATCCCCCCTGCAAGCCCGTTTGGTCTATAAACAGAATGGGTGATTCCTCTGCTCCAATTCCATCGGAATAATTCCAAACCCTCCCATCGCCCCATGCGTGGGGGTTAAGGGCCAGGGGTTCCAGGTTGCAAAACGGGACTGCAGGCCCTCGTCCCGGGGTTGCTCGATTGGTGAGTCACTCGACGTTAGATCCCTCCGGACCGGAAGCGGCCTCGCCCTAGGCCTGGACTCGGATTTCCGGTCTCGGCTCCTGGGATACTTCTGCAATACAAATTATCAGCTGATCGCTTCG
>JASANA010001305.1:0-39548 GCA_030248095.1 Ptycholaimellus sp. GST1_10 | reverse complement strand
TGCGCTAATCCACTCCAGGATGGGAGGGAGGAAAAGCGTAGTCTGTAACATAGCCGCTGGGGAAGGTGGTGGGCTGTGCGATGTCGCCAAAGCAAACGACGGTGAGCTAGTGCGTGAAGCTGAAGCTGAGCATGTTGGAGATCTTAAGCATCGTGTCCGCCAGAGACCAGCACACCTTCCGTTTCTTTTCTACATCTAGCATTGAACATACACTGACTGTACGAAGGCAAAAGCGGGCGCTAAATAGGAAATGATAAGGGTCCAGACGAGCAAAGTCCATTATGACGCTGAAGCAGCGCAGACTCCCCGCGCTCCGTTCAATCACCATGGATCGGAGGAAGTCATAGCTACTGAGAGCAAGTAAGGAATGGGGTACATCTAAAGGGAGGGGACAAGGCATCAACATGAAGAGTTGGGTCCCGCGTTCTTCAGCGTAGGCCCACGAGGCGCAGCTCTTCCTCCTCTCCCAGCTGGATCTGCTCTGGGTCGTAGAAGGTCAGCACCGACTCGGACCGGCGAACAGGAGCAGCGAAGGATGGGCCGCTGTAGGAGGAAGAAGCGCTGAGTGGCGTTGGAATGCGATGGGAGTAGGCCTTGCGCAGACTCGCTCGATCTTGAGGAGTGAGTTGAGGGAAGGATGAAGTGCGGGTGAGGGTGTCCTCGTCCTCTGGGCGGTAGTAGGTGGGCGAGCCGATGCTCACCTGCCTGCGAGGGGGACGGAAGGGAGGAAGAGGAGCTTGAGGTAGAAGAGCGGTGCTGTAGGGCAGGTCTTCTTCATTCAGCTCTCCTCGCCTCCTCATCCAGCTGGTGAGACTCGATCCAGGTCCTGGACCTCTGTCAGGCCAGCACTTGCTGAACACGGAGACGACGGAGTTGACGATGTTGTCGATGGTGCGGATGATGGACAAGCCGCAGCTCGTGAAGCGGGCGAGGTAGAGCATCACCGCGCAGAGACCGACCATCGCCACGATGGACAGGGCCGCTCCCAGCATGAAGTAGATGGGCCGCAGAATCCGGTCCTTCAGACTTCTCACCTCCACCTCACTCTTCCTTCTCACCTCCTTTAGTCCCTCCGTCATCGCTCCTACCACTCCAGTCGACGATCTGCTGTACTCCTTGATGTTTCTGGACACCTCCTCTGGCTCCCAGGAGAGATGACTGGAGAACTGCAGCATAGCCTCCACCTGTCGATCGATGCAAGGCATGTCGGCTGAGTAGGCTGCGAGGGCGGCAAAGGGTTGGAGGATAGGGACGTTGTAGAGGGGAGGTGCGTCGAAGGTGATGTCGGGCGCTAGTCTGTGCAAGTGTGGGCTCATCAGGTAGGTGGCGAAGACGCCGCCTGTGAGGTTGCGGAAGTAGTCGCCGATCTTGCCTTCGTCCATCTCATCCACAAACTTGAACCTTGTCACCTGATCGCAGTGCACCTCTGGACTGAACCAGGTCAAATCCCTACTGCCTCCCTCAGGCAAGTAGAGAATCTGGCCGTTCATCAGCTCCACTGGCATGAACAAGGAGCAGAAGCTGTTTCCTGGCAGGCGGTGATTAGGATAAATCCTCTTCACCTCTGCCCTGTGACACTGGCTGATGAAGATCATCGATCCCTTCACTTCAGCCGCGATGTCCTGTCGCTTCAGCATCGCTCGTAGGCCGTTTGTGGGGTTGAGATAGAAGAGTTGCCTGAAGATCTGGTACTGATGCTCTTCCAGCACGCAGATGCGGTGTTCATCCAGCAGGCGACTGTCATGAACTTCGTCATCGCCTCTACGATGAAATGTAGTTTGGGAGAGACTGGATCGGAGCTGTTCTTCATCTTCTCCAGCTTCGACAGCCTCTCGTGGATGGCATTGATGTGTCAACGCCGATGCGCTAGAGGTTCAGCTAGATTCACTAGCCTCTTCTTCCTAGAGAGTCCTAGAGATGAGCTAAGCTGGAAGCCTTTCAGCAGGAACTGGTATTAGCGTGAAGGCTTCAGACCGATACGCTTCATCCGACTAAGCTCAGGTCCTAAGTCTCTCTTTCCAGTGCGCAGTGGAGGCGCAGAGGAGGAGTTGACGCCGCTTTCCTGCCCGACCTCGATCTGAGGATTCACCACCACCAGCTTCCTGTTCACCCTCATTGGCAGGCCTTCCTTGGAGAGTAGGATGTCTGGTGGAAGACACTTCAAGGCGGGCTGATGCCAGGTGTAGTCGGGGTCTGGAAGGTAGGTGGAGAATGCAGATTGCAGGGATGGAATGCGGACGCGATTCTCTCCGATGACCTCTGCGTCGTAGGTGCCCTTGAGCTCGTAGGGGCAGAAGGACAGCAAGGGGGACTCGTCCCAGACGATGGTGTACGTGATCTTCTTGCAGAACTCCCGCTCTGCATGGCACCCGGACATGGAGCCCAGGCTGGACACCACCGCCTCATGCTGGACCGCCACTTCTCCCACCATGAGGATGAAGTTCAAGTAGGTGACGGTCGTGTAGCCCCACCACTCGTAGACGGGAAACATGGTGGTGTTGGTGGAGTACTTGTAGGGGCCGATCTGGACCAAGGGGACGTCCCTGAAGTTCCAGGTCTGCCAGGCCGATGCACACTCATGCGGAGCCACATTTCTCAAGTCTTTCCACACTTGCTTCGACCACTGGTTGAAGAACAAAGTGTAGGTGCGGTAGTGATGGAACTCGATATGACACCTAGCTGCAGGGACAGTTGGAAGGCGGTAGTGGTTGATGTAGAGATCGACGGGGTGGTAGACGACCTCCTCCTTCCAGTGGTCCACGGAGCAGTCTTGATGAAAGTCCGGGTAGACGAATGGCCTTCCCCCTGTCAGCACTTTTGGACAGATGAAGAAGTCCACTCCTGGCGGAGGGGGCGCTGCTGAGACCGCAGGGGGACGTAGAGGTTTGTGGGGGATGTGAACTGGAGGAGTGGGCGACTGTACTTGGGCATCTGCTAGCAGCTGTCCGCGTGATGGAATAGGAGTGGCACTCACACTGCCTCCTGGACACACTAAGCTCAGCAGCCCAAGCAACAGCCAGGGAAAGGTTCCCTGCCTTCCCACTTTCTCTCTCTCTATCCACTGAGGCGGCAAAGCCAGCGGTGCTGACTTGGCCTCCCCTGCCGAGTGTCGCCGCGTGGATGAGATGGGCAGCAAAGCATCCTGAGAGACCCAGCTGCTGAACTGCTCATTTTGCTGGGCATCTGCTGGATCTGCGCCTCTAAGCTGGGCTTCGGAGTGCTGCTGGAACCGGAGCTTCAGATGCTCCTCGTCCCTGTAGCAGCCTCAAACCAAGCCAAGGAACTCCTTGCACAGGCCGCAGGGCTCCTGCTGTAGACGCTCCTCTTGGAGTGATAGCAGAGCCTGAGTATCTCTAGGCATTCTAGGCGGCCGCGTGTTGTAGAAGTCCTGCATCAGCTGGCTTCCCAAGTCGGCCTCATCCAGAGACTCGTACATCACTCTGCGCCTTCTGGTAGACTGGCGCTTCAGTATGCCCTTTGAAGGCTCCCGGGCGGGAAGGGTCCTGGGAGTGGAAGGGAGGGGGACTTCTGCTTGTCCTTGAAGAGCGAGCTGTCCGTCATCCGCGACCTCGTCACCAACATCAGGTTCCAGGTCCACCTCTTCCTCTCCCTCTCTTCCTGCTCCTACTCCCCGCGGTCTGGGCGGAACTTCTAGGGCATCGATGGCTGCGGAGGCTGTTGGAGGCTTGTAGATGATGGGAATGAGGTCGGTGATGTGGTGGCGCATCAGTTCATTGTGTTCACTGCCTCCTTTCACCTTCCGCCTCACTAGCACCATCGCCTCCTGTGGCTCCGAGAAGCGTGAAGGAAGCAGCTCCACCAGGTGACCTAGCTTGAAGGAATGCCTGGGAGCGTTGTCCTTGCTGAGCCACACCAGCTCTCCATCCATGGGCTCTCTCTGAGCCTCGCCCTTCCTGGGCTTGTAGTGGTTCTTGCACTCCTTGATCTCCTCGATCTCCTTGGGGGCCCCCCCCCCCCCCGGCCCCGGCCCCCCCGCCCGCGGGCGGGGGGGGGGGGGGGGGGGGGGGGGGGGGCGGTGGGGGGGCGGCAGTTGATGATTGCCTCGGTCTGTGCAAGCAAGAGCGTCAGCTCGTACTCCTTCAGCTTTTGCCCCTCCGCCAATCTTTTCAGCACCTTTGCTGTCAACCCGACCATGTTCTCCACCAAGCCTGCAGAGGCTGGGTGAGTGGGGGGAATAGTGCGGAGTCGGACGTTGTTCTTGGCAAAGAATGTGGTGATGGCCGGATCATCGGCCTTCCACTCTCCGGAGCTCGCCTTGCTGAAGAGTGACTTGGTGGCCCAGAGGAGCGGCTTGGCATTGTCGCAGTAGACCTGCCTGGGGAAGCCGACCCTGGCCATGATGGTGGCCAGGCCGTTGGCGATGCTCTGCCCCTCCAGGTCCGGGATGAGCTGGAGCGCCACCGCTTGCACCACCTGGCAGAGATACACCAGGATGTAGCCGGTTCTCTCCACCATCAGCTCCTTTGCCTTCTCGTACTTTTGATAGGGCTCCAGCTTCTGTTCAGGGTCTCGGTAGACCTGAATGTAGATGATGGGCCCCTTCAAGTCGATGGACACGTGCTGCATGGCGCAAGCACTGTCAAAGTGCAGGGCTGGATATGGGCGGAAGCAAGGAGAGGCAAAAGGCATGGCCTCAAATCTCCTGCAGATGCTGCAGAGTCTTATGAAAGACTGCATCTTCCAAACAGTGCTGGTAATCCAGTAGCGCTTTTGGAAGAGCCCTGCCGTCACTCTAGCTTTCAGATGCCCTGCCAGTTCATGGAAATGGAGGACAAGAAACATGGTGAAAGGATGGTCGTTTGGAAGGAGCAGAGGGTGTTTGGTGTCCACAGGGACATTGGCCATCGCCAGTTGGCTCCCGCAGCAGAGGAGGCCGGACTTGCCGATGATCAGGTCCAGGTCCCGGACCATGTTCGCCTTGGCCGTAGGCAGGCGTCCTTTCTCCTTGGTGATGACGGAGATGATTGGTCCGTAGGCCTTCATCTGAAGGTGGCGGACCCAAAGCTCCTCAGAGACTTCCTTCTCGTCCACCGTCACCGCTGCTGTCCCTGGATTAGGCATTCCCTTAGCCTTTCTCCAGGCTCTGCGTACGTAGGCAGTGACGCGTAGAAGGGTAGGGAGACCTCCCTTGTGGAGTTACTGCTCGGCCTGCATGTGGGAGGGGCCGGGGAAGCTGGGCTGGGAGACCAGCTTGCGCGCGGAGTTCACCATGATGTGGTACTCCGGTCCGAAGGCCTTCTCCTCCTGCTTCCACTCCAGCAAAGCCATTCCGTCTGCCTTGTGAGCTGGAGGCTCCCAGTTGGGAAACTGGTTGGCCTTGCCCTGGGCCCAGCTAGGGCCGTAGAACCAGAGGCGGAATTTGTCCACCTGCATGTACTCTGCAAAGCAGATGCCTCTGGAGGCAAGGTCGGCGGGGTTGTCCTTGCTGCGGATGTGATGGAGGGAGAAGCCCACGGACTCCTGCAGGCTCCGAATGCTGTTGATCCGGTTGTTTACGTAGGTGGTGGGCCCGCGTCCTAGGTGGATCTGCTGGAGAGCAATCATGCTGTCCGTGTAGATGCACTTCTCCACCACGCTGATGCTGGCTGGCAACTGCTTCTCCACGAAGCGCAGCAACTTTGCCGCTTTCTCCACTGCCAGCAGTTCCAACTTTGGAATCTCCTCCAAGCGACCTGGGTTGGGAGAGGCTTTGGAGATGAGCAGTGTGCAGTAGGCGCCACTGGTGATCTCGTGGCAGTTGCCGTGCTCGTCGAGGATGCCAATGGGGACGGGGTGGGAGGAGCTGGATGCAAAGGAATAGGCGTAGCAGCAGCAGCTGTGTGCCTGCTTGCTCGCGTCCGCAAACACCAGCAGCCAGATCTTTGACGTTGGGGACCAGGCTGCCCTCCTCTGGATCTTCACCGAGGGCAGTCCTTCCAGGTCCTCCAGCACCTCCTTCCACCAGTCCTTGAACTGGGCGGTGACAGCGTTGTCCCAGTCGTAGCCGTCCGCTTGGATCTGGCTGAAGAGCAGCTTGGGGAGGATGATGACGGGGGAGTGGAGGCCGTGTGGGTCAAAACGGCGGGCAATCGTCTTAATGATGGTCCGCTTGGTGCATGGCCAGAGGGGGAACTTGATGTCCATCCGGCCGATGTAGAAGGCGTCCAGGACGATGTCCCAGCCCACTCCCAACACCTTCACGCCCTCCATCTTGCCCTTCTCCTCCTCAGAGAGGCTGGCATTGAAGACCGCGCTGTTGCTCAAGAACTCGCGCAAGTTCATCTTTGCCGCGTCGAAGATGATCATGGCCTCTCTCTTCTTGCTCAGGGCCTCGGTGACGTTGGAGGCGTTGAAGGCGATGTTGTCGACATAGATGAGCAACTGAATCTCCTTCGCCAACTCCGAGCCCTCCTCCTCCAGGAAGGAGTTGATGACGACCTGGAGGACGGCCGGGCTGCTCTTGAAGCCAAAGCCCACGCGGGTGAGCCTCAAGTACGCATAGTTCTCGAAGCCCGGCAGTTTGATGGGGTACCGGAGCCAGATGAATCTGGCTAGGTCTTTGTGTTCCGGGAGGAGGAGGATCTGGAGGAAAGCCTTCTCCAGATCTCCTACCACCAGGATCTCCAAGAATCGATAGCGGAGGAGGATCCCCATCAGAGATCCCAGAAGCTGTGGTCCCGTCTCCAACAGGTTGTTGAACGTGGTGTTAGGCAGGACCCGCGCCATGGGGTCCAGGACGGGGCAGCATTTGGTGTGCAGGGAGGTGGATTTCTCCACCGGGAAGCAGGGCAGGTAGAAGACCTGTCAATCCTGCCTCTTCACTTCCTCCAGCGGCACCGGCTTCCACCATCTGTCTGATGGAGAGGTGGAAGGCGTCCCGGAGATCCGTTTGTTTGTCCAGTTTCCTGCAGAGGCTGTGCAGGTGGTTGAGGGCCTTGTTCTTGCCGTTCCCGGCTCCGTCGGGGAACCGTCCGTCCCTGAAGGGGAAGGGCGCCATGAAGCAACCTCCGCTGTTGTGCTGGAGATCCTCCTTGAAGCGCTGTAGGGCGGCGGCACGGGCGTCCTCCTGGATCTCCTCCTCCGTGAGGCCCTCGGACTCGAGGGTATAGAGCTCTTTGAGCTCTCCGCTCACGCTCACATTGACAAGGATGGTTGCTTCTCTCTGCTTCTTCCTTGAGAGCATCACCTTGAGCTGGGGTGCTCTGATGAGCAGTTGGCCAATGGGAGAGTTGTTGACGGAGAGGAGGGGAGAGATGTTGGCCTCTCTGGACATCTTGCCCAGGATGAGGCATCTGATGTCCAGGCCAATCAGGAGGTGCACTGGCATGTACACGGAGCCCGTCTTTGGCAGCATGTTCTCCACTGCCGGGAACTTGGCCGCAATCGCCTCCCATCTGTCCTTGGACAGGGAGGGAAGCATCTTGACCAGCAGGCAGATGTCTTCCAGTGCCCTGGCCTTGAGCTCCATGCTGAAGCCATTGGCCGTGCGCAAGTGCAGGCTCACGATCATCATCCTCCTCGGCTGGCGCAGCGACTCTCCAAACACACCCACATTCACCACCTCCTCTCCTATCACAGGGAGGCCAAGTAGCTCAGCAGTGTACTTCTCGATGCAGGTGATGTGTGAGCCGGTGTCCAAGAGGCAGTTGATGCTCTCCGAGACGGAGCTGTCCTGCACGGGCAATGTGGCCACTTCAGCATTGAAGCGGAGGATGATGGCCTCGTTGCAGTTGTTGAGGGCGTCGGAGATGTCGGTCACCGATTCCATCATCGTCATCATTGCCATTGGCAGTGACATTCCTTTTGCCAAGCATCCTTCTTCTGGGGCTTGTGCTGGGCGGAGGAAGGGCGGGAGGAGGAGGGATAGGGCTTCTTTTGTTGTTGTCGCCCTTGCAACTGGCGTTGTCCCTGGGAATGTGGCTGGGTACCCTGCTGCCTGCCGGCGGCCGAGTTGTCCGGGTAGGCCGCGTAGCAGAGGGCGGAGTGGTGGCTCAAACTGTTGCACATGCTGCAGTTGTAGGGGCTGCGACACTGG
Source organism: Ptycholaimellus sp. GST1_10 (assembly GCA_030248095.1). NCBI lineage: Eukaryota > Metazoa > Nematoda > Chromadorea > Chromadorida > Chromadoridae > Ptycholaimellus > Ptycholaimellus sp. GST1_10. Next base: position 31,513 of record JASANA010001305.1, on the reverse strand, counting down.
GACACCGTGTGCCCCTTTGTGAGGCAGCGGTAGCAGCAGTTGTACTTGGCGATTTGATCTTTGCGCTGCTTGGCGCTTTTGAACTGGTTGCAGTCCACCGCCTTGTGTCTCCTCATGCAGATGGAGCAGCTCTGCTCCATCTTGCCTCCCGAGCCCTTACTGCCGTCCTTCGAGGAAGAGAAGGAGACTGGAAGGATGGAAGGCTGGGAGTAGAGCAGCTTCTTGGAGGGCTGCTTGTGCCGTGTGGTGGATGCGGAGGCGGAGGAGGAGCTGGTCTTGGCAGTCGTGGCCTGGAGCAGGGCGCTCTTGTTGCGTTGCACCTCCACCTCCTTGTTCAGGACTTGAATGAGGTTGTAGAGAGTGACCTGGTGGGACAGGAGCCCCTGATTGGTCAACTTCTTTGCAACCGCATTCACCACACGGTTGCTCAGTTTCTTCATTGCTACTCCAACAAGAAACTGCAGCTGTGCCTCCTCCATCCGGCACTGCTGGGCGAGGAAGAGGTAGAGGTTCCGGAGTTTGTCGTGGAACGACTCCAGGCCTTTGAAGTCAGCGTTCGGGAGGTTCTGGATGGAGTTGAGGGCCTCCTGAACGTGGGCCGTGGGGTTGTTGAAGGCGTCTTCCAGGACCTTCATGGCCTGGTTGTACCCGCCTTCCATGCTCTGCAGGGATTTGATCTTTTCTGCAGCTGAGCCTTTCAGAGCCTTCGATAGATAGATCATTTGAGTGGCTGGATCCTCCACTCTCTGATCAATCCAGAGACTCCAGTGCTGTTTCCAGATTGGGTACTGGATGTAATCCCCTGAGAACAGGGGAAGTTCAAGGGGTGGGAGGTCTCGTAGACTGGCTGCGCCGAGCTTGTGGGTGATGCAGTCCACGACGCTCTCCACGCCTTTCATGAGGCCGTCGATGGAGACCTGGCTGGAGTTGTTGGCCACGTTCTCCGAGTTCCCGCTGCCCATCGTGGAGGACTGCGGCGGCTGCGTCCTGCTACTCGTCCCTGCCCCCGCCTCCTGTCTCCCTCCCTCTCCATCCAGAGTCACCAGATTGATGGTCACTGACGGCTTGTGGCCTCCTTGAGGCTGTTGAGGCACTGGGCGGGAGTTAGGAGCGGGGCGGGCGAAGAGATCCGCCCAGGATCTGCCACTAGGCGTAGATAGGGAAGAGCTGGGCGGCTGAGGCTGGTGCGGAGAAGCAAAGAGGCTTCCTCCATCCTGCCTCCCTCTAGCAGGTGGTGCAATGGGAGCCTGGTAGGGATTGACAAAGGGTGCTGGAGGAGTGATGCCGGACGGTGCCTGAGGGGGAACTTGATTGCGGAGCTGCTGCACAAAGTTGTCCAGCTCCGGGTCCTCCTGCTGTCCGGTGACCTGCTGCCCCTGCGCCTGGGCCTGCTCGTGCTGCGCCATCAGCTGATACTGCGGCAACTGCCTTGCCACCGTCGTGTTTGCAGTGGCAAACTGCCAAGGGTCTTGTGGACCTGCTCTCTCCTCCACTTCCATACCTCCTCCTCCCAGCCGTGGAGATTGAGGAAGAGTGTTTTGAGGTGGGGGAAGGGCTTGAAAGGGGCGGGTGTGTTTGTGTCCACTGATGGACGTGGTGCAAAGGCGTACGGCGAGGGCGTCGGCTTCAGACTGGAGCTGATGAGGAGGGGCTGGTGCTTGATGACGGGGCGTAGCACGCACCGGCATGAACTGATCCAGTTCCTGTCCAGCTTCTGGAAGGCCGCGGCCGTGTTCAACAGCGGCGACTTCGGCTCCTTGTTGCACTGCCAGGGCTCCAGCCTGGAGCTCCTGTGCAACTTCACGTCCATCTCCTTCTTCCACCCACCAGTCTTCCTGCCTATCCAGGCCTCGCTCATGCATCAGGTCTCGGATTCCGTTGTGCCAGTTCATGCATGTACGGAAATGTCTGGGTTCTCCAAAGAGCTGGCGTCGGTGTGTGCCGCCTCAGCTTCTGGATCGGAAGCGTAGATAGGCCGAGACTGAGCGGGTGCGCCTCCTTCTGCCTCCCTCCCATTCCTGTGCCTCCTCCACGGAGTGCATTGTTGCGTCCACGGCCTCTGTGGTCTCCAGGGGCCGGGCGGCAGACGCGGTGGATGCCATGGATGCATCCGCTGGGGCGGCGGTCGCCATGGATACATCCCTGGAAGGGGTGGATGAGGGGGGAGGAGGAGTTGGATGACGATAGGACTGCGTGGCCACTGCTCTCATAGGGGTCAGAAGTTCCTGGCGGCCCTGTTGACCCGTGCCAGGAACCGTAGCTCCTGTGGCTGCAGTCCATCCAGACGCCGATCTCTGGGGTGGGGCCAGTGTTGGAAGGGTTGCCGGAGATACGTAGGGGACGGTCTCCGGCACCACCGGAAAGGGCGGCAGGCCAGGCGGAGCTGGCCTTCTTTCAATGGCTCTCGGCGGGTCGAAGCAAGGAGGCCTCAGGGAGAAGAGGTTCTGAGTACGCTGGCCTGGTGAGTTCCCTCTTCCCCTCTGCTGCAGATGAGAGGCGGGAGAGGATGGGCGACTAGGCGGTCCAGAACGGTAGGATGGTGGTGGCGAGAAGAGCTGTGGAGGCGGCATCCAGAGGTCTGGCAGGAAGGGGACGGGAGCTCCTATCTCGCCTCTCTGGGCCACCTGCCCATACTGTCGCTGCACCACTGCAAGAGAATGGCCTTGAGGCCTCCGAATCCCCTCCTGATAGCTGATGGCTGGTGGCGTGCACTGCATCTGTGGAGGGGAGCTGTGAGGATGAATCGGAGGCGTCCCGTAAGCCGTCCTTGGGGGCATTGTGCGGCCTGCATGCGGCGTTGGGGGGCAGACAAGATGACCAGGGGGACGCTGGACCAGTGCTTGTTTGCCTTCAAGTTGCCCTTGGCCTCCTTGGAGGCCGGCAAGGGGCGGCACTGGGCCGCCGCTGGCCAGAGTGCCGAGAGGGCGAGGAACCACTGCTCGTTCCCTCTGTTGGTGTAGGGCGATGGACTCCAGCCCTTCCTCCAGAGGAAGAGGAGGAGATGTTGCAGGGAGGGCCAACTGTTGTTCTTCAGGGCTGCAAGGCTGTGTTACTCCTGCGCCACAAAACAGCGACGCCTCGTCCACCTCAAAGGCCACTCTGCCTGCTTCTTGCAACACGGCTTCCAGAGCGTCAACTCTCTCCGCTAGGCAAGCCATGTGGCTGGTGACCTCAAGATGCTCCTTGCTCTCGGGGTTCAGAGAGTCCAGGTAGTCTCGCAGATGGTAGAGCTCGAACGTCACTTGCGCATACTCCTCTGACACCTCCTTGTAGGCCAACACCTTGTCTTGGGACTCCTGCGGTGTGGCTGAAGAGTCTTCGATCGAGTCCATAGGAGGCGCAGGACGCCAAGGTTCTGTCCACTGAGGCCCCCGTAGGGTGCCTCCAGCCATCGCTCCTTGCTCAGGCGGGCTTCCTCCTCCCTCCTGCCTTCCAGGGGTCGCCTCTCTTCCAGCCTCTCCTCCTGAGTGCACAGTCACCGGTGACTGCTCTTGGTTGGCCGGAGAGAGTTTGGAGGCAATTTCCTGGTAGGCAATGAGGCACTGGTCTTCCAGCCCTTTAGCCAGCTCAGAGCCCAGGACCTGGGTTGCTGCTTTGCAGTAGCTGGCAATGGTGGAGGGTTCGAAGGTGCCCTGAACGACTAGCTGAACCATCAGGTTCTGCCAGGTGTAGCCCTCTCGCTGGGCGCACTGGCGACAGCAGTAGTGGGCGCCTCGTCGCACGAGAGTGGTGTTGAAGCGCTCCATTCCAGCTGCGTGGTCTCCTAGGAGGCCATCAGTAGCTTCATCCATTGTACAGGGTGCACACAAAGGTTGCATGCAGTCCCTGCATTGGACGACCAATTCGCTGGGAATTGGCTTTTCGAATCTTCTGCACTTGAGCTCTACTGCGCTCTGCATTTCTGCTCAAAGAGTCTTTTCTCAGCAAAAATGGCAGTGTGGAAGGAACGCATGTCCCTAACATGCCTACAGCTCAGGCTCAGTCTCTCAATCCTCTCTGCGATTGGGAAGTTTTGGGGGCGCTCTCTCTCTATCTTTTCTTTACGATCTCTCTTTGGGTTTTACTTGATTGAGACGAGTTGTTAGTCCCAAATCGGATGAGTAGCTTATTGTTGATTGCTGGTTTGTGATGAAGCAGCGAATAGGAGGCTATATTTTCTAAACCAGCAGACTGGCACTACACTAAGCAGCACTACTGGCATGCAAAAGACTGCAGGCGCTCCAACAGAGCCTCCCGAGTCCTAGGGAAGAGGGGGTTTGGGGCGAAGGAAGGAGGGGGGAGCGTAGAAGGTGGCGGCTCTGACCACACGTCCTCCAGCCGCAGTCCGTCCGACTTCCTACTCCCGGCGTGGGGACTGGGGGCAGCTTCAGCTTCGTTCCCCATGGGAGCCGTCCAACCACCTGCTCAAAGAGGCGGTTCCACAGGCGGGGTCGAGCTTCAAGAAGGAGCCTCTTTCAAGACGCAGTAGAGTTGAAGGTGCAAGATGGAAGTGCAGTGCCGGTTCAAGAAGAGGTGTGCAAGAGATGTGCTAGTGCTGTGCAAAAGAAAGGGAGGATTGTTTGGGTACCTTCCGCTTTCCCCGCAACCTCTCTTGGGATGACCGTCTTGGCTGGCGCAGCTGAGGAAGAGGGCTGGGGGGTTGGCCTTTTGGGGAGGCCTTTCCCGCCCTGGTGCGGAGGGTGAAGTTGGTGGTCTTGACTTCCTGCAACGCGCAAGAGGCTGAGGGTGGGGGAAGGGGGGAAGGGGGAGTGGAGGGCGACTTTGGTGGCAACCTTGGCGGCGATGGAGATCTCCACGTAGTGGGTGGAGCCGCGGGCCTCCGTGCCCTTCTTCACCACCCTCTTCTCCTCCACCTTCGGCGCAGCCTCCTCCCTCCCCTCCTCTTCCGTCGCATCCTCCGCCTTGGCTTCAGCAGAGGCCTCGTGTCGGAGGTCCCGGTTGACGGCGTGGTCGGCGGAGGCGGTGTGGAAGCAGAAGGGAGGGAGACCCACGAACTTCTGGTTGATCTGGGTGGCATGTTCGTAGATCTTGGAGAGGGCCTTCCGGTGGGCGATGTTGGTGTCCAGCTGGGGCGCCTTTAAGCTCTTGTAAAGGTTGGAAAGGCGTCTTCGAGTGCCTTCAAGGTCCTTGCCAAGGTCATGGTTGTAGTCGTGAAGCCTCTCGTTCATCTCGTAGACCTCTCGCATGTCCTGGACCTCCTTCAAGAGGTCCCTTTCTTCTTTAGACTCCCGCAGCATTTGCTGGAAGCTGGAGATGATGTCCAAGCAGCGTTGACGCACCTCCTCTGCATTCAACAACCTCTCTTCAAGGTCCTCCTGCCCTTCCCTCTCTGCCAGAGCTCTCTCTGGCACCCACTTGGGAAAGCTGTGCAGCTTTACACCCTCCTGTCTACAGGCGCTCAGACGGGTAAAGATGCCTACCCAAACGGCGCTGGAGACTTCGTCCAGGAGTGGGGGTGGGAAGGGCTCCTCCTTCTCCTCCTCCTTCTCCTCCTCCTTCTCCTCCTCCTTCTTCTCCTCCTTCTCCTCCTCCTCCTCCTTCTCCTCCTCCTTCTCCTCCTCCTTCTCCCCCTCCTTCTCGGGCAACGGATCCGCCGCTGCCGGAGCGGAGGCTTCTTTCGCCTCCTGAGGGGCAGGGGGTGGGGGCGGAGGGGCACTTTCCAGAGCGCGGTCTGCCCGGCGCTCCTGGGCCGGCGGCGGGCGCGGCGGGGGCCGGGGAGGTGAGACGGCGGGTGGGGGCGGGGGCGGGGGGAAGGAGGGAGGAGGGGGCGCGCGGCATTCCAGTTGCGCCTTCCTCCACTCACCTCCGTTGGCTGCCGGCATAGACACCTCCTTCAGGGCACCCTTGGAAAGGGGCAGAGAAGCGAGCATAGGAGAGGGGGCGGCGAAGCCGCCGGGGTACCGGGGGCCGGAGAGAGGGGCGGAGGGAGGGCTTCTGCTGGGAAGATGGGAGAGAGGGGCTCGGCAGGGTCGTAGGCCTTGGCGTCGGGGTCCGTGCGGACAGTGACCTCGGTGTCCAGGATCAGAGGGGCTTCCTCCGGCTCCACCTGGACCTCCAAGTCCTCGTCCACAACGATGAGGGACCCCTTCTCCAGGGACGTGTCCGGGGTCGCCTCGCTTCCCGTCTCCTCCGTTCCGTCCTTCTCCTCCACGCTGTCCGTCTCCTCCTCCTCTCCGGACTCGTGAAGATCTCCTCCGGGCGTCAGGACGGCCTCGCCTTTGGTCTCCTTCAAGGCCGCCTCCACTGCTTCCAGAGCCGTCACCATTTCCTCACTCATCTCCTCCCCTTCCACTTGCTGCCCATACAGCCAAGTGTTGAAGTCACAAAGGTCGTTAGGAGAGATTGGGCAAGGAGAGAGAGGAGGATGGACTTTGCCGGAGGACGCGGAGCTGAGCGAGGACTTGGTCTTGGAGCCGGGGTTGGGCACGGGCTTCTTCAGCTTCTCTGCCAACTCCACCATGGAGTCCGGCTGCACCGGCTTCTTCACCACCTTTTTCTTAGACTTGGTGGCCTTCACCATGCCGGATGGCGACCGGGGAACCTTGGAAGCCTTGGAGGGGGTAGAAGAGGGGCGCATGGCTTGCATGAGAAGAACGGAGCATAGATGGAGTAGCTGTGTGAGAGAGCAATCGAGAGTGAGAGAGCAAGTGAGAGACTGGCCACCGCAGGCCCCTTATATGGGAGCGTGCGGGAGCTGATTAAGGGCCTTCAAGCAGGGCCCGCCCTAGGTCGGGTTTGTTTGCATTACAAGATAAGCTCTTGCAACTGTTGAGTTGTGGGGGGCCTCTTTGAGGAATGGCCGTCCATATGCCCTTTATCAGGCGCATATCCCCACGAGTAGCAGTAGCTCAAGCGCCGGGCGCTGCTATTGCTCTTCTCCAGCTCTGTAGGCAAGGGGCAGGTCCGTCGACCTGTTTACCTTGCAACCCCTGGACCCAGCGCAGCCGTCGCTGTATACTGGGGAGAGGACTGTTGCAATCAGTGCCTCCTGCAGGGGGCGGGGAAAACAAGAGAGCAGAGGCAGTCGAAGGCCCTAGGCTCACTGCAGCCTAGGCCTGATAAGCTTTGTTTACTGCAGGCTGTTGATCAATGCTTGCAGCGTCAATGCCCGCTCTTGCAGTAAACAAGCTGAGGACGCAGTCAAACTGAGCTGCAAAAGCAAAAAACACCAAAAGATTTTTGAATGCCGATCGCTGCTCCAATGTCGAAAGTTGAAGCGATGAGTACTGGCTGAGGCAGATTGGCAGCAAAGCCAAAATGCAGGTGCAGGAAAGTCAAACTCAAGCGCTCATAGCTGTCCTCTCCAGAAGCCTTTCGGAAACCGAAAACAAGATGAAAGGTGTGCACTCCTTTCGTCCTGGCTGGAGAGCAAGCTGGTGTTGACTTGGCACAGAAGCTGCAGCCAAAGCTGCTGTCGGTGAGGTCGATTGAAGGGGTACTAGCTGAAAAGCCAGAACCCGACAAATCTGCTACCAAGCACTGCGCTAATCCACTCCAGGATGGGAGGGAGGGGAAGAGCGTAGTCTGTAACATAGCCGCTAGGGAAGGTGGTGGGCTGTGCGATGTCGCCGAAGCAAACAACAATGAGCTAGTGTGTGAAGCTGAAGCTGAGCATGTTGGAGATCTTAAGCATTGTGTCTGCCAGATACCAGCACACCTTCCGTTTCTTTTCTACATCTAGCATTGAACATACACTGACTGTACGAAGGCAAAAGCAGGCCGCTAAATAGAGAATGATAAGGGTCCAGACGAGCAAAGTCCATTATGACGCTGAAGCAGCACACCCCCACTCCTCAGCACTGGCTAACATATGGCTATTCCTGACATTCTGATAGGCTATGACTAACATGAATGGGGTACCAGGGGTCGAATAAAAGGATAAATTGCAGCACAAGGAAGCAAAAAAATTTCAAAGCACCGATATTGACTAAAATGCAACAACTTTCAACAAAAGCAACAAAGTCTGGGCGGGTGGGGGGAAGGGGAAGCCACAGCCGACGCTGCTGATGCCCGGACTGCCCTCGCTGGCCAAGACGTCCCTCATTTGCACCTCCAGGCACTGCTCCACCTTCAGTCATCCCCCCACCGCCGCACTGCTCGAAAGAAAGATACATAAACCGCAAAGAAGTGGTGTGACCGAGCAAAGCTCAATCCACACCAGAAGCGCTTGAGGCCGGCAGAGCAGAGTCAGCTGGCCTCCTTGCCGCCCTGGGCCCCCGCGTTGTCCCCGCCAAAGTTGTCAGCGTCCTGGATCTCAGTGGGCAGGAGGTGGCTGATGGAGTGCTTGGCCACGTAGCCGTCCACGTCCTCCACGTCGGCGTAGTGGAGCACCTTCTTCTTGTCCTCAAACAGCCGCACAACCTTCACCAGCTTCCATGCCATCCGTGGGGTTGGCGCCTTCTCCTTCAGCAGGCAGACCTTGCCCACTTTCAGGTAGCTGCAGCGGTTGGTCTTGTGCCGGGCGGCCTCCTGTAAGTGGCACTGTTGGAGGAAGCCGAGGTACTCCAAGGCAAAGCGGGTCTTGAACTCTGCCAGCGCCGCCTGCCATTCTTGATATAGCTGCCGCAGTCCTTGAGGGAGCTCTGCCGCTGGGAGCAGGGGCTCCAGCTCGCTAATGGGGTGAGGATGTCTGCCGGTGCCAGCAGCCGCTGGTCTCCAGGCACTGCTGAGATGGGGCAGAGAGGCCTGTGGTTGATGGCTGCCTCCACTCGCGTCATCACCGTCTCCAGCTGCTGGTCCGTGAGGCGTCGCTTCCAGAGCGCTGGCTTCAAACAGCTCTTCACAACCCCCACCAACCTCTCCACCGCCCCATTGTGCCAGGGCGCCATGACCGGAGAGAACCGGAAGGTTGCCTTGTACTTGGCGGCAAATGCCCTCATGTCAAGGCTCGCCACCCCTGCCCCAAAGGTCAGCACTGGTCCCAGGGTCTTGGCCGCCGCCGTGAACGCCGGCGCCTGGTCCAGCCAGATGTCAAGCTCCTGCAGACCTCGACGGGCCCAGAAGCGCTCCAGCACCAGCAATGCCGCTTCCCCACTGTAGTCTGCCAGGACCTCCATGTGTACTGCCCCAACTGCCGTGCAGGTGATGAGGAGTAGCCACCGCTTCTGCTCCAGCACCCCCGGCCTCTCCACGGTCTTGAATGGCTCCAGCTGATCGATCATCACGCTCTCGAACGGCCGTCTCTTCATGTGAACTCGCTCCGGAGGCAGGTCCCCCAGCGCCGGTCTCGCCGGGAGTGCCGCCTTGGCCAGGTGGCATGCCTGGCAGCCCAACCGTAGGGCCCAGGACACCGTGCGGATGCCCCCCGGGATCCAGTACTTCCGCTGCAGGAGCTCCAGGGTCGCCGTCGCTGGTGCGTGCCAGTTGGAGGTGTGCTTGTGCAGTATGATGAGCCATGTGAGCCTGCACTTGGCCAGCAGCAGGATGGGTGCCTTGCCACTCTCCGTTGGTTCCTCCTCCCAGAACCTCGTCCCCATGCCAAAAAGCTGCCACAGGGTGCTGTAGCGCTTCAGGTCCATCAGCTTCAGGAACCCCATGGGCTCTCCCACGTCCTTGATCTGCTCCAGTGGAGGTCGGACTTGTACAGCCGCCACCACCACCACCACAGCCCCAGAGGCCTCCGCTGTCCCCTTCCAGGACTCCACCTTGGGCACCGCCGCCCCTTCTGTCTGAGGGCCTTGGGGAGAGAGCTCCACCCCAGTCGAGGCCTCCACTGCCCCCTTCGGCTGCAAAGCCTCCAGGAGCTCCACCTCTCCAGGGGCCTCCGCTGCCTCTGTCCCTGGTGGCACTCTCTACACTGGCCAGTCCCCGAATGGCTGTCTCAGGAACTCTGGCCCATCGGTGTAGAGGCTTGGCAGGAGCAGGTCGTCCACCGTCTTGGCTCTGGTGACCCAGTCCGCCGGATTCTCCTTGGTGCCCATGAAGCGGTAGTCGCTGGTGAGGCCCGTCTCCATGATCTCCTTCACCCACCGGTTCTTGTACACCTTTGGGGCTTGCCTTGCCCACAGCCAGCCCAGCACCACCGCATTGTCCACAAAGTGGGTGACGGAGTCAAACACAATGACGTCCTTGATCATCTCCATCACGTCCACTGCCACTCTTGTCCCTGCCACCACCACCCACAACTCCATTCTCAGCGTCAAGATGATGATGCCCTTGCGGTTGATCAGGGCCAGCCTTGCCTTAGCCAGCAGGAACTTCCTGCCTGTATTCTTGTTTGCGGTGTACAGGACGAAGCTGTAGGCATTGTCGGAGGCATCGCTGAAGATGACCAGCCTGTTCCCCATCCTCTCCAGGAAGGCCCACCGCGGCTGTCATAGCTCCAACGCTCTCGCCAGCTCCTTTCTGGCTGCCGTCCACTGGCTTGCCACCTCGTCAGGAACCTTGTCTGACCATTTCTTGCAGCCCTTGTGCATCGCCTGCACCGCCAGCCACCCCGCCAGCATCACCAGCACCGCCACCCCAAAAGGGTCGAAGACTCTAGCCGCCCCACTGCCAAGCTCCCGTGCCGTCAGCCTCTCCGGGATGTCCTCAAACTTGGCCGGCAGGAGCTCCAGGGCGTCCTTCTCGATGTCCCAGTCCAAGCCCAGCGTCCCCACCAGCTTTCCCGGCAGCTTCGCCTCCTCGGGTAGGCCCTCCATCAGGGCCTCGCAGTTGCTGGTGAACTTGCGGAGCTTGAATGCCGTGCTGGCAAACAGCCGCCTCAGGCCCCACGCAATCCGCAGGCTGTTGCTGGCCTCATCGAAGCCCCAGATGATGTTGTCGGCGTAGGACCACGTGGGAATCAGCTTCACCTCCTCCGGAGTCAGCCCAAACAACTCCTTCCCATCCAGTATGTCCTCCACCAGCTTCCCGATGCACGCCTGCAGCAGCCACAGCAACGCATTGCAGCCCATGATGACCCTCATGTAGCAGAAGATCTGGTAGTTGTCCTCTGTGATGGGCTTCTCAATGTCCTTTGGCAGCACCACCCTCAAGGCATCCTGGTGCTCCGGTCGGATCTTCATGGCATAGAACGCTGGTCGGATGTCGGCGCTGAGGGCAAACTTGTTCAGCCTCATCCTTATCTGCACGGAGACGAGGCAGCTGAGTAGGTTGGGGCCCTGGGAGATGAGGTCGTTCAGCAACCGTGGTGGCGCCCCCGCCTTGCTCAAGGCGTCCACGACCGGTCTGCACATTTTCCCGCCAGGGGCCTTGAAGTGGGCCAGTTGATGGACCAGGCACCCCGGCTCTGGGGCCTCCAGCACTGGCACGATGATGCCTTCCGCCTTCTGGGCCTCAAACTTGCCGTAGTACTCCTTCTTCTCCGCCGCCATCAGCCTCGCGTGCATCTTCCTAGCCCGCTCATAGGCCTGGTTGAAGTTGCTGGCCAGGGCCGCTGCTTCCTCCTTGAAAGGCAAGGGCACGACAAACGCTCCCGTCTCGTCCCTTGACATGCCCTCCAGCAGCTTTCTCGTCTCCTCATCCGTGACCAGTGTGCTGAGGTGTGCATCCTTGGCGAAGCCCATGCTCTCCAGCTCCGTCTGCTGCTCCAGGGCCTGCTGAACTATTGCCGCCCTTGCAAAGCCCAGGCAGGTAGCCGCCACTGCCTCGCCTTGCCATTTGTCCTTGAAGCTGTTGCCCATCCAGCCCAGCGCCTGCTCCACCATCATGCCTTGCATAGCCCTAACAGGACACCGCCGCCATCTTGTGCTTCCGCTTGTCAGTGATGCTGCAGTCGGCTTTGCCCAGGGCGCCCTCCATGATGACACCACACGTGGTCTTGTACATGACGAACATCTCCGTCACATAGACTTTCTCCGCCCCGCCCAGCACCGCGTGGTAGGCATTGAGGCCCACGAGCAGCTCTACCGCGTAGCTCCTGCTCTTTTCTGGAGACCAGTTCACGAAGTCCAGCTCGGGCTGGCCCATGGCCTTGGCGATCTTCTCCTTGAGCTTGATGCCGCCAATGACCAGGTCTGGGCAGACGGCGTCCACCACGTAGGCCTTGCAGGGCACACACTTGCCCCGCCTGTCCTTCAGGTTGATCAGCACCGCGCCCATCACCACCAGCTTTGGCTTCTTGCTCCCCGCGTAGGCAACCTCCACCCGTTCTGGCGGTCCCTCCTTCAGCCTCAGCCTCTTCACAGCCTGCCTCTGGATCCAGGACAGGGAGCTGCAGCTGTCCAGCAGGGCCTAGACTGGCCCCTCCGTGCGCCTCTGCACCCCCATCACGGTCACTTCCAGGGTCGCCAGCATGCTCGTTGTGCTCTCCGACGGCACTGCACAGGTTGTCCCGCTCTTTGTCTGGTCCTTGTCTCTCTTGTTTCCGTCCAGCTTCTTCTTGTTGGCCCACCCGGTCTTCCATTCTGGGTTGTGCAGGAGGGTGTGGTGGCCTCCTTCGCACTTGGAGCAGGGCTTCTCTCATTCGCAGTCCTTCACCTGGTGGCCACTCCCCAGGCACTTGAAGCAGAGCCTGTTCCTGAGCGTCTGCTTGCACCTCTTCTCTGGTGTCTTGTACTTCTCGCACTTGAAGGCCTGGTGCCCACTCTCGTTGCAGAAGAAGCATCCTCGCTGCCCCTCCGCCGGCCTCTCCGCTGGCTTCTCCTTCCTTCTGCTCTGCTTCCCATTCCCGGTTGGCTTCCCATTCCCAGTCGGCTTCCCCTTCTGCATCTTGTCGGCCTTGAGGAGGTAGGTGGCCACCCCCGTGGCCGGCCCCGGAGCCCCCACTGCCTGGTGATGCCGTAGAAGGTTCAGCTCCGCCCTCAGCTCATCAATGATCAGCCGGACTGGCGGCACCAGCTCCAACTGTTGCCGTATCCGGGCCCTCTGTATCAGCCGTCCCAGCTCCGTCGGGACCTTGGTGAAGGCGTTGAAGCTGTAGGCATCAATCGCCGCCTCCGTGACCCCCACGTTGACCAGCTGGTTGTGGACGTCCGCCAGCCCATCTGCCAGGGCCTCCATCAAGTCCAGGTCCCCGTCCATTGCCGGCTCCAACTCGCAGAGGTTCTTGAAGAGCGCTGCCTTGATCAGCTCCGCCCGCTTGTAGTTTGCGTCCAACGCCCTCAGCGCCAATGAGAAGCTTCCTTGCTGGTTGGGGTCTAGGTGCTTGATCTTCAGCCTCGCATGGCCCTCCAGGCTGTTGTAGAGGTGATAGAACTTGTCCCGCTCCAGCAGCTTGCTCCGCACCAGTAGGCTCTCAATCCAATTGCAATGGCGGGGGTAGGCACTGATGTCCTTGCTGGAGAACATCTCAACCGTGTGCTTGATCTTTGGCAGTGCCTTGGACTCCCGGTCTTGCTGGCCCACGACGCCAGCCCCGCCGGCCCCACCGTCCGCCCCTGCGTTCGGGCCTACTCATCCAATCAGGTCTGCCACAGCCCACACCAACTCTGCCGTCCCTTGGTTATCTTCTGGGCTCCCTGCCCGGCTCGGATGGCGGTGGTAGGAGGGGCTTCTGCTGCCTTGCCATGGCTGGAAGTTGTTGGTAAAGTGCTCCCAGTCCCGCCGCTGCTGGCCCCATTCTTGGCTGCTGGCTGCCTTGCTCTTCGCGTCCAGCTCCGCTGCTGGGGTCCCATCCTGGGTCTCCGCCACCCCCAAAGCCTGGGCCCCGTCGGGGTCCTCCGCCTCCGCCCCCGGGGCCTCGCCTGGGGCCTCCGCCCCCATTGCCGGGGCCTTGGCCGGGGCCTCCACCCCCGTCGCCAGGGCCTCGCCCAAGGCCTCCACCCCCATCGCCAGGGCCTTGCCCGGGGCCTCCGCCCCCACCGTTTGGTCCTTGGCCAGGGCCTCCGCCCCCCCACCCAGGCCCCCACCCAGGGTCCCAGCCGGGATCTCCGCTCCCTCTGCTTGGGCCCCGTCTTGGGTCTCAGCGATGCCCGTCCGGTGTGGGACTTCTGTTGCCCCCGCGGCTGCTGCGGTGGTCTGTGTCTCCGCCCCGCCAGCGGTCTCGTTCTTCCCGGCCGTTGTCACCTGGGGCTCCACCGGCTTGGCGGCTTATGCCGCCCCCATCCGCCTCATGGCGTCCGGGAGCTCCACCGCCTTGCCAGCCTCCGCTGCCCCGTCATCGGCGCAGGCCTTATCTGCTCTCACTTCTCTCGTCCACTGAGCTTTCCATCTCTTGTCTGTAGGTGCTCCGTGCACTGCCTCTGGTGCTTGCTGCCGCCTCCCGGGCTCCACCAGCTTGGCGGCCTCCGCCACCCCCGTCCACCTCATGGCGTTCAGGGGCTCCACCGCCTTGTCAGCCTCTGCTGCCCGGTCGGCTAGTTCTTGCCACCCAACTCCCCGTGCCGCTTCCTTTGGCCAGTGGACGGCCCAGCGCCCGTCCCAGCTTGCTGGCCCTGAGGCTCTGGCCACCACTCCCTCCGGTGCCACACCTTGGGCTTGTCCTTTGGCTTGTCTCCCGGCTGCTTTTGCTGGTGTGCTGCCGGCTGCTTCCTTGGCTGGACTGTTGACTGGTGCCCCAACTGGACTGTTTGCTGCTCCGCCCGCTCATCCAGCCGTCGCTGCGCCTGCCCATTTGGGGTGGGCTTTGGTGCTCCCCGGAGTCCCGTTGCCCCTGCCCAGGCATCAGCGGCTGTGGGGGGGGGGGGGGGGGAGATGGCATTGCTCAACCTCGCTGTCCTCTCCTCCTTGCTCTCTGGCCGCCCTGCTTGCCACCCGCCAAGGGTCTTGGCGTCCGGCATCCTCCAGGTCATTGTCCCGCAGGCGATCCGCCAGGCGGGCCAGCACGCTGTTGAGGCTCTCCCGACTGCTTCTCTCTGAAGTCTGGCTTGCCGCCCGGTTGCCTCGCTTTGTGTACTCCTCGTGGCCTCTGGCCGATGGCGGCCGGTAGCCGGGCCCTGCCCAGCCTTGCTGGTCCGCCTCCCGTCGCCCGCCTCCACCATCCTCGTCCCGTTCTTGGGCTGGTCTGTAGCCCCGCTGTTCGTGGCCCCGTGCCACCGCCGCAACACTCCCCGTCCCATCGGCCCCGTAGCCAGCGTAGCGGTAGATCGGCACCCAGTAGGACCTTGACCGCTCCACCGGCACCCCGTAGCTCAGTGCCTGGTCCTCCAGCATCGCCAACATCATCCCCCGCATGTACTGGAGCTGGCACAGTGGGCACGTGAAGTTGAAGTTGCCGGCGCCCCATGGGACGTCGCTGGCGATGGCCACGTTGAGGCGATCCCAGATGCCAATCCTCGCCAATCCTTGCGGCTGCCACATCTGATCCAGCCCCCAGATGCAGAACTTCCGCTGGCACCAGTTGCAGTGCAGTCGATGGGGCGCGTGGCTGGCGTTGGCCTCCGCGCCCAGGCACTCGGGGCAGCAGCGGTCCACGGCGTCCCCGCACATCGCCCAATACACTGCTGCTATTTCTCTGCAGACTCTCCCCAGCTGGCAACGGCCACAAAAAGTGAGTACTTTCACCAGATGTAAGTGGGCTTCACACTCTAGCCAGCGGCCCACTTCTCGCACGTGTCCTTGAAGTTGCTGAAGTCCTTGTAGAAGCTCCCATTGAGCTCCTTCCCCAGCGACCCACACGCGCAGTTCTCCCTCACTCTTCCTCCACACGTCCCCTTCAGCCTCCCCAACGCACAAGCAGGGTAGGTATTGATGGGGGAAAAACTTGACCCAGGAGTCACGGGCTTAGCAGTGAGCCAGGGGCCCATGGGTGCGCTCAGTCTGGCCGATGACGAAAGGCCAGCCAGCACGTCTCCAACTCCTTCAACTACTTCTCCCGCAGCCCCCAATCGCTTTCCGCACACGAAAGGAAGCACCGCAAAAGAGTGGGCTTAACCACTGCCAGAGGCCCACTAGCCGCTTGCAGGAGACAGAGCTGAAGAAGCAATGCCTGTAGCCCCAGCCGACGCCATTGTTGGTCTTCTTCCAGGTCTCAGTGCAGGTGGCGCCCAGGTACTCCACCTTGCTCCGTCTGCAGTCCAAAAATCCTGAGCCCAGGAGCTTCACTACGTTAGCAAAGCCACCGGAGGGTGACGGGCCTACTTTCCCTTTTTCAGCCCTCCCACTCCTGCTCGAGGCCTTGGCGCAGCCGCAGAGGCGCCCAACCTAGCCACCAACTGCCGCCGCCGCTTCTTCCGGCAAGCCGCAGTCCCATGCTCCAAGCTGTCGTCTAAGTATGCTTGAGAAAGGGCTCGTCGCCCAGCCCCGGGCTTACAGTATACCACAACCTGCTCATCTATCCCGGACATGAGCCTTGCCCACCATGTCGCAAAGCACAGCAGGGATTGGCCCAGTTGATGGACGTGGGGGCTTTAGCCTTCACTGGGAAGGCCCACCTCCATCACCGTGTCCCCTAGGTACTGGCTATACTTCACAACCCTTCTATTCCCTTCCACTTGCCATGACCCACCAAATGGCAAGTATTTTGTTAGCCTTGTGAGTGCCCCTTTGCTATCTAGCTCAGGAGAAGAAGAAGATAGGAGTGTGGGGAGTTCGAGAATGCACGGGAGCCACTGGGTGGGAGCCCACTCGAGTGACACTACCCACACCGCCCAGATGCTTCTACTGTACACCGGCCCGGGTCGTACACAAGGAGGAGACAAGAACAGATGAATCCGGTAAGCCAATCTTGTCATTTGTGGTCAGGATACAAGGACAGGTAGCTCTAGCCCTAGAGGAAGGAAAAAAAGTTAGGAAAAAGCTAAAGGGGTGGGCAACCATAGATCAAATTACAGAAAAATTCGAAAAAAAAATGGGACCAGGATTACAAAAGGGTCTACATATTCTAATACTTTGCATGGAGAAGCAAAAGACATTGGACCAATGGGAACAACAATACGCCATCAATTCATATAAGCCATTGAACTTCAACCAATTGGCAGGGTGGATCACACTGCCCTGCAAACCCTCCAAAAGCCACTTTTTGGGCCACTACCGGGAAACACTGCAAAGGTTGAAACAACAGGACAGGACCTTCTTAATCAATCTTTTTGCGATTGCAATGTTTGATTATCTCAACGAGAATCAAACACCAGAGTGAACCAGTGAACGGTTGCCAGCAGTTTGCCACATTCAGGAAAGGGAGGGAGAGGAACATGTACAGCTTCAAGTAGAGGTTTAAAAACATTGCAAAATTTTAGGGAGCATTTCAAGTCCAGATGGAATTCCCCAATCTGGCCACACCTATTAAAGGTCGGATTATAAGGGAAGATGTAAATTCAGGAAAATGGGAAGCCAGAGCATGGATAGAAGCTAGTTCCCTCCTCCCGCTACACTAGAAATCTATCAGCCTAGGTAAGGATGTCAACGAGGAGCCAATGAAGATCTGGCTAACAGGTGTAACGGACACATAAGGTCCATATCTTGATTATCAGACTAGATATGCAGGAGCACAACTCAATGGGAAATCCCCCAAACCACTTCTCCTATGGAGTTTCATGGGGCTCCACTATAAAGGGGAGGGAAGAAACCCATCTTATGGACCAATCCCCACCTGCATAATGTAAGGATCTGTAGTGCGGTTACATGGGCAGGGGAGCAGGAGGTTTACCATGAGGAAGCAAGAGTGGAGACTGATCTTAGGGCAAGGAGCAGGGCACAAGAGCAGCCTTGTTATGGCTGGGCTCCAGACTAGTGACATGTGCCCTACACCTCCCCTAAGAACTTACAAGCAAGGCGCGGAAGTTCTACTACCCTAGGAAGCCCTACAAAAGATGCGTATGCGGAAGCCAGATCACTCTGATTGCAAGAACGCATCACTGGGAAGGGGCGAAATGGTGGGAGCAGGGGGAAAGGCCAAAGACGAACAGGCAAGGCTGTAGATGACGGAGAGACGGAGCAGGCGGCTAGAGGTCCAGGCGATCGGGGGGTCTCAGGAGTGAGGGGTCTCGGAGGTGGTGACTTCTGCCCAGGATAGGAGGCGGAGGGTGGACTGGAGATGGGACGACGGCTGTGGTGAAGGAGCAGGAGGTGGACCACTGTCAGTACGCCATCCCCTTGGTGCAGAAGCCTTAGGCATCTCGAACCCGGCACTTGACTCTGGCGATGTAGGAGAGCCCTTCAGTGCCGCCTCGGGGGTGTCTGGTAGCTCCAACAGCGGAGGAGGTTGCCACTTTGGAAGGGCGGCCTTGCTGGAATGTGCTGTGGCCTTGGCTGCAGTCTTAGCAGTCTTGGCGGCTGCTAGGGCGTCTGCTTTGGCGACTTTGGCAGTGGCTCGGGCAGCCTTGGTGGCGGCTTTGGTGTTGGCTTTGCTGGCCTTGGGGGCAACTAGGGCGGCTTTGCTGGCTTTGGCAGCATCCACATGAGGAGAGTCAGAAGTGGATGCCGAACGGGTCTTGCCAGGAGGGCGTCCGAGAGGCTTCTTTACTGCAACAGGCAGAGGTGTCCTGGCTTTGGGTGGCTGGACGACAGTGGGGTTGCTGGGCACTGTGGTAGCTTCGTCCCTTGCAGGCTGAGCAGGACCAGGGGGTGTGGGAGCGGGAAGAGGGGGTACAGCAGCATGAAGGACATGGGCAGCTGCTTCTGCATATGCATCTATGGGCTCAAAGAAGAGGTCTGGAGGCATAAAATATGCGGGCTTCAAGTGATTTATGTGCACAGTTTTCATTAGATTGGGAAATTCCAGGGGCACACAGCATTGGGCCTATTCAAACTGGCAGACCAGAGACCGGTGTACCTGAGGTCGAACTTTTCATGCACGTGCTTTCTAGCCCAGACCAAATTTCTGATTCTGAATGGTCTGATTTTTGCCTTCTTGTCAAATTGCTCCTTTTGCCTAAGCTGCACTGCTTTGGAATGCTGGCGCATGTTTTCCCACATCATCCGCAAATTGGCTACTGCTGCGGTTGTGAACTCTGGCTGCCTAACTGGCAGACCTTCCAAGGTAGGTTGCAGACCCTCAGGCAAAGGGAACTCACAATCAAAACTGAACGATGCATGGAAAGGCATGTCGCCAGTCCTTTTGCTGTATGCTGCATTGTGAGCAAAAACTGCATAAGGCAAATGCTGAGACCAGGTTGAAGGTCTCTCATGACAGAATTTGGCCAGGATTGAAATCAAAGTGTGATTGTATTGCTCGCACTTTCCATCTCCTTCTGGATGGTACAGCGTAGTTTCTATCTTGGCTGTACCCATCTGTTTGGCTAAGTATCTCACTAAATATGCACATAAATTGGTGCCCTGATCACTGAGCCATTTTCTGACCCTACCGAAACGCAGGACTATATTCAGCAGAAAGGCTCTTGTGGTAGCCTCAGCAGTAATGCACACCAGTGGAATAGCCACGCTGTAAGAGGTAAAATAGTCACAGCAGACCATGATATATGAATATCCATTTGATTTGGTCACAGGCCCCATCATGTTGCTGACCACAATCTTGAAGGGCCTTGAGGCTTTGATGGGCACTAGCAGCTCTTGGGCTCCTGGGCTCATGGCATTAAACTGCTGGCAGACCAGACAAGCTCTGCAGAATTCTCATATTTTTTGGCCAGTAAAAATGGCTTTTGATGGTGCCATATGTTTGTTTGAATGCAAAGTGCCCAGCAAATTTGCTGGCATGAAAGCAGTGAAGGACTTGCAGAACGCAAGGGTTGGGGACGAACAGTAGCATAGCCCCCTCCTCCCCTAAGAAATATAAGAGATCTTGCTCATCGGTCATGTACAAATGAGCTGAACATGTGATTTTCTTGCTCAGTTTGTAATCTTGGGGCAGAGTGCCTTCCAGAAGGTTCGCAATCATTGCACTGCAGAAAGTGTCTTTCTTCTGCTCAGTGGCGATAGAAATGGAATTTTCGAAATATTTGTCCTCTTCAAGGGAGAAAACAACTGTATTTTTCCATGCACCTTGAGATTCCGTATTGCCTTGGTTAGACTTTTCTGCTTTAAGAGGCTTCTCTGAAACATCAGGGAAAGGCATAGGTAGCTCCTTGTACATCCGCAAAAGAGCATCGGCGTTAATGTGGTCTTTGCCTGCCTTATACTGCAGGAATGGCTGAAAATTTGAAATTTTTAATGCCTATCACTGCAGAATAGGCGTTTCCTTAAATCCAGAAAGCACATATTGAAGGGGTTTGTGATCTGATTCAACTATGATGCTTGGATGGCCAAGTATGTAATTCTTGAAACGCTGTAACCCAAACAAAATTGCTAATGCTTCTAGTTTGATTGTTGGGTAATTTCTTTTGCTTTTAGTTAATGATCTGCTTGTGAAAGCTATCACTCTTTCATTTCCATCTGTGTCGCATTGAGCAACAATGCAGCCCAAACCTGTTCGTGAGGCATCTGTTTGAACTAAGAATGGTTTTTTCTTGTCCATAACTGGAAAAGCCAAAACTGGAGGGCTGCTCAGTGTGTGTTTTAGCTTCATGAACGCCCTTTCTTGCGCATCTTTCCAAATAAATTCCTTATTTTTGGAAAGTAGGTCATACAGTGGTGCAGCGATCGCAGCGAAATCGCAAATGAACTTATGGTAGCAACATCACAAACCTAAGAAGAGCTGTAACGCTTTTGCGCTTCCTGGTTGCAGATAAGTATCTATTGATTCTGTTTTCTTTGTATCTACTTTTATCCCTTTTCTGGATATGTTATGACTTAGGTACGCGATTTCTGACTTGAGGAATTCAACTTGCATTTGAGATATGCCTGCTTTAGGCGTTCAAACACTAAGGCTAGGTTTTTGCATAGGGTTTCAAAGTCTTGCGCCCCGACGAGGACATCATCTAGGTATATCCAGACTTTTCTCCAAAGATATCCTTGCATAACATTATGCATTGCCCTTTGGAAGCTAGATGATGCGCTGTGTAAACCCATTGGCATAATGAGATATTCATAGAGACCCAAGTGCATTCGGAAAGCTGTATATTTGTGGTCACTTGGTCATATTTTGATTTGATGGTAACCAGCTGTTAAGTCTAGCGCGCAAAACTCAGTGATGCCTGCTAAAGAGCTCAAAATTTCATCTGTGCTTGGTAGATTATATACATCTTTGACTGTTACACTGTTCAGATGCCTATAATCATGTACCATATGTGCGCTTCTGTCTGGTTTGGGCACTATTACAAAGGGGCTTGAGAAAGGTGAGTGTGATTCTTGGATCGCACCCATTTTGAGCAACAGTTCAATCATATTCTCCACCACTGGCCGTCTGGGGAGTGGGATTGGTCGGCTGCGATCGAAAGGTTTATAATCCATTAACTCTATGCAATGCTCTGCATTTAACGCCTCCCCTACATCAAAATCAGTGCAGCTTATGCACATGTGATATTTTTTGAGTATTTTTAGAATTTTCTGTTTTTTCCACAGTGGTGTTTTGGCCATGCCAATTTTTTTATGAAAGCCAGATGCTCTTTATAAGTCGGCATGGTGGCTTGTTGGGGAGTAAAGCATTGCTTTGAAGGTGATGAAATTGTTTAATTAGAAATGCAATTTTCCTGTATTTTCTCTTCTTCGTCATAAAATTCCAACGGAAATATTTGGTCGTTGCTCCATTGATCGACCCATCCTATTTTCGTTTTAGCGTGCAGTGTACAAGGGAAAGTCTTGCGATTGACAATTGGCACAGTTATAATGTTTTCCCGTGAAGTTTTAGAGCTTTTTTGTTTATTCTGTTGGAAGAGTACTGTCTCGTGAGTGGTATCAAAGGGATTCCTGCATTTCACCAATGTTAAGACAGCCTTTTTGAGAGATGTCAGAATTTTTTGGGGGCCGTGGACATAAATTTTTCGACCCCCCATTTTTATGACTGGATCTGAAAAAGGGATCAATTTTATACTATGTCCTAAAGCGGGAGCGTTCAAAGTGCTCCCGTTAGCTCACAGCAGCCATTTACATAAAGAGAGGTCAGGCAAGTCAGTGCAATTGCAGAATTTCTGACCTAGATTACTAAAATTGCTCTAGACAGCTCAATATTGGGTAAAAATTGAAAATTTCAACTGCGTTGCAATTGCTACAATCTAAGAAACATTTTCCTGCCCTTAGATGTCCAAAAATTTAGTTTTTTGCTTTATTGCATCTGTTTTAAATGATAAATCTGAAAAGTGGAAATTTTCATTTTTTGCAAAAAGTCCCAATTTCAAGATTTTAACGGAATTGCCCAATATTTTAACATCCATTTTCGAATTTCTCATGAAATTTTGGTCCTAGAAATGCCTCTCTACTGCTCCTACACTTCTGAGCATATCTAACTTTGGCCTGATTTTTGTAAGGAGGTCAAATTGAGCCCTATGTTATAACATAGGAGGCTTCCGCCGTGATAAAATTTTTGCACTAAAAAACTTCCTGTTGATCAGGAAAGCGATATTGATCATTTTCCTTTCAGGACCTTCTTACCCTAGGGTTAAGGCAGGTATCTACCTTAAAAATTTTATGCGTTACCTATTACATTTGTGCAAATTGGTCCAAAGTTAGCATGTAGGTCAAAAATTCTCCCTATGCTATAACATAGGCCAAAAGTGACCAAAAAAATTTTGATCTTGAAAATTGATTTCAACGCCCGAAATCGGTTAACCAGGCTAAAATACACCAGAAAACATAATTTTTATGCCCAATTTTGGCATATTTTCATATTTTACAATTTCAGGTTTTTTGACCAATTTTGTCTCATGTAGAGCAAAAATCATGAAAATGTGAAATATGAAAATATGCCAAAATTGGGCATAAAAATTATGTTTTCTGGTGTATTTTAGC
This sequence comes from Ptycholaimellus sp. GST1_10, assembly GCA_030248095.1. NCBI lineage: Eukaryota > Metazoa > Nematoda > Chromadorea > Chromadorida > Chromadoridae > Ptycholaimellus > Ptycholaimellus sp. GST1_10. The sequence continues at coordinate 8,914 of JASANA010001305.1, read as the reverse complement.
CTGGTTAACCGATTTCGGGCGTTGAAATCAATTTTCAAGATCAAAATTTTTTTGGTCACTTTTGGCCTATGTTATAGCATAGGGCGAATTTTTGATCTACATGCTAACTTTGGACCAATTTGCACAAATGTAATAGGTAACGCATAAAACTTTTAAGGTAGATACCTGCCTTAGACCTAGGGTAAGAAGGTCCTGAAAGGAAAATGATCAATATCGCTTTCCTGATCAACAGGAAGTTTTTTAGTGCAAAAATTTTATCACTGCGGAAGCCTCCTATGTTATAACATAGGGCTCAATTTGACCTCCTTACAAAAATCAGGCCAAAGTTAGATATGCTCAGAAGTGTAGGAGCAGTAGAGAGGCATTTCTAGGACCAAAATTTCATGAGAAATTCGAAAATGGATGTTAAAATATTGGGCAATTCCGTTAAAATCTTGAAATTGGGACTTTTTGCAAAAAATGAAAATTTCCACTTTTCAGATTTATCACTTAAAACAGATGCAATAATGCAAAAAACTAAATTTTTGGACATCTAAGGGCAGGAAAATGTTTCTTAGATTGTAGCAATTGCAACGCAGTTGGAATTTTCAATTTTTACCCAATATTGAGCTATCTAGAGCAATTTTAGTAATCTAGGTCAGAAATTCTGCAATTGCACTGACTTGCCTGACCTCCCTTTATGTAAATGGCTGCTGTGAGCTAACGGGAGCACTTTGAACGCTCCCGCTTTAGGACATAGTATAAAATTGATCCCTTTTTCAGATCCAGTCATAAAAATGGGGGGCCAAAAAATTTTTGTCCAAAAATTCTGACACCTCTCAAAAAGGCTGTCTTAAAGCGTTAGGCTGTAACGTAATATTACCCAAAAATTTTAAGGGGTAAAATTTTTATGCTGATTCTCCATTGTTTTTGATATTAGAATTTCCTCACCTTTGATTATAACGTTGAGACCTAGAATTTCGTCTACTTTACTACCAGATGAAATGGACTGTAGCCATTGTTCCGGAGAAGGCGTATTGGTGCTTTTATTTTCCTTTTTTGGATAACCGTTGTTAATAACTCAGTTCTTAAAGTCGAAATATAGGAATTTGAACTGTTTCAGCAAATTTGTTCCAACAATAATTGGGCTGGCGCGAATGGAGCTTTAGAGGAGTGTCAGCGCCCAGCCCCTCTTTTCGACCCAGGTGTATGTTTTCGGGGTTATTGCTAGATCTTAATTTTGATAAGGCTCTAGCTCATGACAGAAAGCTTCAATCGTTCTAATTCCTGTTGCATTGGAAAGAGCATCTGCAAATTGTCCAAAACTCGCGAGGAATCGTCAGAAAACGGCAGAATTCTAGTAGAGAAAATCGCTGAAAACCATTTGTCCGAACTCCTCCTTCTTCTTCTTCTTCTTCTTCTTCTTCTCCTCCTCCGCATCTATTCAATGGACGATAGTAGGTATTCAATTGGCCAACAGTAACGGGTCAGCAAAGACATAAGTGTATTTAATTAATATAGTCAAATTGAATAAAAAAAGCATGCGGCTGTATGGTCAAGTGGTTTGTTCGCCTGATCTGGATCTGTGAGGGCTGGGTTCGAATCCTCCTCATTGCAAATATTTTTTGTTTTATGTATAAAAAGTGGGAGAAATATCTGGTACCATCGGCAAGCCTAAATTGAATCTCTTTTCTCCCAAAAATTCGATTACCCTGAGTTCAAAGTGAAAGAAATACATCTACTACTAGTGGAATCTGCTGAGCCACCTGCATTTTGTTTTTGCGCGCAATGGAAAGAGCCTCTGAACTGCGCGCTAAAACAAAATGCAAATGTCTTAGAAGCTGATTCCACTAGTAGTAGATGTATTTCTTTCACTTTGAACTCAGGGTAATCGAATTTTTGGGAGAAAAGAGATTCAATTTAGGCTTGCCGATGGTACCAGATATGTCAAAAACGCAATAATCGTGATTGACGACGATGAATTCTGTGCTTGGGAATTCAGAATCTAGCATTCTACAATGCATAGAAATGCTGAAACAGGTTTTTAATAATTTACCCATAGCTCCTCTTATGGGGGCCTTTACTGTCCCTTTTACATAATTAATTCTTCTCTGGTCTAGCTTTGTGACCAACAACAGTGGAAATGTTGTGACATGACTGCCAGTGTCAAGTAGCGCTTTCAGTCTCCTGGGTGTCCCATTGACTTCATAGACGAGCAAATCGAGTATTGGTTGATCCTCTAATAGGGGATAAGCTTCCTTATCAACCCCGTAGCAGTCTAAGCTATTGCATTCACAATCTTCGTCATGAAACATTCAGAAGCTCACTATTAGGCGACAACCGATGAAACACCAGGAATGCTTTCGCAGCTTTGAACTGTGAACACTGGTTTTTCCTCGTGTGGTTCTTCTGGGACGGTTGCTAAGTGAGGGGGTTTTGCGGGTGGGTTTTTTGCTTTTGAAAATAGCACCACTTGCTCTGAGGGCATGAGGATGACTTTCTCTTCCTGCTTAGAATTTGCATCTTTTGGCTGTTGCAAATCCGCTAGCTCAATGCTTGTTGAACGTGCACTGCGCAAATTGTGCCAATACCTGGAAGATCTGTGAAAAGCACTGCGCAATTGTGCATGGATTTTCTTGGGCCTTTTTGAGAAATTTTGTGTTAATGTGCTAGGCGTTCTATTTTGGCAGTTTATTAACCAGTATTTTCCTCCATAAAAACAGAAGAATTGAGCAAGCTGTGACAGCAATTGTAATTGCTAGGTTGCAAAGAACTTGAATTGGGTCTTTGAGTATTGTCGTGAAAAATTGAACAGAAGATTGAGCCCAAGTCTTGAAACATGTGGCAATGCCATTCATGGTAGAGGCAACAAAACCGGTTAATTTTTTTCCCAGAAGTTTCGAAATATTTTTTAAAAGACTGCATCCCAAACTTGCACTTTGGCAAAATCTTTGAGAAGGCCCGCTTGTTGTTGCAGGATTTCTTGTTGATGCAAAGCCGAAATAATTCTTGTCATACACATAGCAGCATCATGTCCTTCTGTCGCTGGGTTGTAGTTGCCGAGGATTGTTGGGAAGACCTGAAAGACAAAATTCAGCCAGTACAGTCAGACACCGCTCAGACACAAACTTCAACAAAGGACACGTCTGTACAAACCTCCACTTCTGGGGTGGACACATCTACACAAACCCCCACCTCTGAGGTGGTGGACACATCTGCACAAACTGTTATTCCTGCTACAAGATCAGTGCAAACCCAAGAGACACAACCCACCACCCCAGAGCACCCTACCTTTTCAGTAGGAGATCACCCTACCTTTTCAGGAGGAGATCAACCTACCTTTTCAGGAGGAGAGCACCCTACCTTTTCAGTAGGAGAGCACTCGGAGCACCCTACTCCAGAGCACACTACTCCAGAGCACCCTACCTTTTCAGGAGCACCCACCTCTAGTACTCCCGTATCAAGAGAGCATCAACCGATTCTTGACCTTAATGAATCAACTATTGGTCCAGCTGTTTCGGATGTTGTTTCTGAGAAGCAGCCTACCCAGGAGACTCAAGAGAGTTTCTATGAAGGGGACGAGAAGTGGTTATCATATTTGTCCCCCTCACTTCAAAGCTGTGGAGCAAAACTACTTAAACAGCTTAGAGAGACGGGGGAATTTGAAATAATGTCAAATGAGTTGGGTACTATAAAAATAAACGGAAAGGAAACCTCTGCTATGTTCTATGATTTACTCATGAGTGCATGTATACCCTATTCTAAACCAGATATTCCAATAGACCTTCAGCAATGGCTTCAGTCGAAGGGGATAGTCAAGTTTCGGAATCCCCGAGTCAAGCAACGTCCCCCATGGAAAGCGATGTATCACTTGCCAAGATTTACTACGGGGACAAAGGAGGGGGCTATGGGGGTCAAGATGCCCTCTACAAGCGAGCCAAGATAGAAGGTTTGAAAGTTACTCAAAAGGAAGTAAAAGAGTTTCTTAGGAAGCAAATACCTTACACAAAACTTCGACCTGCAAGGAGAATTTACCCTCGAAATCATGTTGAATCAAATTTTGTCGGAGAATATCTTCAGATTGACTTGATGGATATGCAAATGGTGGCCTTTGACAATGATGGTTACAATTATGTTTTACTAGCATATGATACTTATTCTAAATTTGCTGCCGGCTACCCACTAAAACAGAAATGGGCTGAATTAGTCCTAGCTGCATTAGAGTATTTGATAGACCACCTCCCCTTTAATGTGAGTACAATATTTTGGGATCAGGAAAAGTCTTTTATGTCTACCGTGGTTCAGAATTGGCTTACAGAGAAAGGTATAGGGAACTATACTTCAACTTCTGATAAGAAAGTTCCTGGGGTTGAAAGACTTATAAGAACTATAAGACTATACTTGGCAAGATTTTGGGAGAGCAGTGGAAGCTGGCGATGGTTGGAAATGCTCCCCATTTTCTTGGAAAATTATAACATTCGAAAACATAGTACTACGAAACTACGCCCCCTGGAAATCATAAATGATCCTCTTGTGATCCCAGAGAAGATTTCCCCCATACGTGGGGGGAAGATTTCTAAATCACTACCCCCTGTGGGTAGTTATGTTCGTGTTAGCCTTGACCGTATCCCTCATCTACAAAAGGAGTGGCGGGGAACATGGTCGGATGAGGTTTTCAAGGTTATCAAACATAAAAAAGGTACCCCTATCCCTTCCGGACTTGTTCAGGACATGACTGGAGCAGTTATCAGGGGAGCTTATTATCCACATCAATTACAGCAAGTAGATTTCGACCCCAGTGAAAAATATTATGATGAAATATTTAAAACCCGTACTAGAAATGGTGAAAAAGAATCTCTTGTGAATTTCTTTGGATGGCCCCCAAAATATAAAGAATGGATATCTAATGATTTGTTGGACCCTAGTGATCAAGTGTGATAGTTGTATTATATGTGTTAGTTTTATTGCTGATAAAACATGAAACATGAAACCAAAACATAATATAAAAACAGTACATGAAACAAAAGATGTGTAACACAGTACATGAAAACATAGTACACAGTACAGGTGTCATGGATAAAACATGGATAAAAAAAAATTCCGGTCCCTTACTCAACCATGGTTTCTGCCGATTTCTTTGGTCGTGAACAGTCAGATCGTGCTACACCATGTTTCCTCTCCGCTCGATCTCGCACAGCCCTCCCTCTGAGGGTTGGTCCCTCATGCTCCTCCCTTTCCTTGGTCATTTTCTCAAATTCTTCCCATTCTTGCAACAACTGTTCGGCAGTTAGGGTAACCTCCAGGTTTTCAATGATGTCGTCCGATATGAAGTCCTTTAGGTCGTCCTGAGCCATGAGGACGGCTTCGAAATTGTCATCCACAAACACAACATTGTCTCCATCGAAGACAGCAATGATGAAGTTTGCGTTTGTTGAAAGTTGGTTCATATTGTTCCCTTTATTGAGGGAAAGGGCTCGCACATACTTTGTGTCAATCTTTGTTTTTGGTGGGTAGATAGTCTTGGTGCCTAGATCAATCCTGATACCGTCCTGTTCTGCCGTGTATTGGACTGTGATTGGCTCCTTGTCCTCGACCCCTTTTGATGACTCTTTCAGCTTAAACATAATCTAGTTAGTCCGAATGCGAGCTGTGAGTAGGATGGACCTTTTGAATGCAGTACCCGATTCCATAGGCTACCTTGTCCTTGCTCACCGGTTTGCTCGTCTGTTTCTGTTTTATCCGTGATACTTGATAGTCTGAAATAGGGGTTAGGGAAAGGGGAAATCTGAAGAGAGCTAACTCGTTAGGGTGAATTCCAGGTCTTTTGTTTTCACATGGTTGATGATTCGAGGCCTTTCGTCCGACATCTTCCTCCTCTTTGAATCCATTTTAACCTAGTTAGAAAGAGAGCTTATTTTAGGACACTAGCAAGTACACCAAAAACACATGGGTATTCACCCTTATGCAGTAGGTAGAAAAGGAAGGTGGAAAAAGTTTTACTCCCAAAAAAAGGTTAGTAGTACATAAAAGGTTGCTCTATATCACTCATGGGTGAAACTTTGCCTCCATCATCAGGGTCAGACAGGGTCGACAAGCATGCCCCCCTTCACTTGGCGGGGATAGGGGAACAGAGAAGAATGAAGGACCCGCGCTGAAATATTTTTAGATAATTATTTAAGTTGGTAAATAATAAAGTAACCTTATTGGTTCTGCCCCCTCACCATTCTTGGTCTTCTGACGCTTGGCCTTTTTTATCTTCCGCTCCACCGTCGGCTCCTTCACGTCAGCCCCCGTCACGTCGGCCTCGTCGGCCTCCTTCACGTTGGTCTTACGACCGTCCTTCACGTTGGTCTTACGACCGTCCTTCACGTTGGTCTTACAACCGTCCTTTACGTCGACCTCACGAGCGTCCTTCACGTCGACCTCACGAGCGTCCTTCACGTTGACCTCCTCCATCACGTCGACCTCCTTCACGTCGGTCTCACGAACGTCCTCCTTCACGTCGGTCTCACGAGCGTCCTCCTTCACGTCGGTCTCACGAGCGTCCTCCTTTACGTCGGTCTCACGAGCGTCCTCCTTCACGTCGGTCTTCACGTTGACCTCCTCCTTCACGTCGGTCTTCACGTTGACCTCCTCCTTTACGTTGGCCTTCACGTTGACCTCCTCCTTCACGTTGGCCTTCACGTTGACCTCCTCCTTCACGTCGGTCTCCTTACGACCGTCCTTCACGTTGACCTCCTTACGACCGTCCTTCACGTTGACCTCCTTACGACCGTCCTTCACGTCGGCCTCCTTACGACCGTCCTTCACGTCGGCCTCACGAGCGTCCTCCTTTACGTCGGCCTCCTTACGACCGTCCTTTACGTCGGCCTCACGAGCGTCCTCCTTCACGTTGGCCTCCTTCTTCACGTTGGCCTCCTTACGACCCTCCATCACGTCGGTCTTCACGTTGACCTCCTCCTTCACGTCGGTCTCTTTGCGACCGTCCTTCACGTCGGCCTCCTCCTTCACGTCGGCCTCCTTACGACCGTCCTCCTTCACGACCTCATGACCGTCCTTCACGTCGGCCTCCACGACCTCGTCGTGACCGTTCTCACAAGTTTCATCGGTCAGGCCAAGCTGCTTCTTATGCCTTGGGCATATGTACCCCTTCCTCTTAGTACCAACCGGATCTGGTCCATACTTCCAGGCCTCTATCTCTTCCATGTGAGGCTTCTCCACTGCCACCTCAAAATTTGGCTTTGGGACGGAAGTCTCCTCCGTCTTCCAAGCCGTCGGGTCATCTCGCTGTTGTGAACTGTCCTCCGAGTCTTCTCGCTGTAGCATTGCTGTTAGGAAGTCGGACAGTTCATCCACCGTCATTGTTCGCCGCCCTTGTCGATTGCTCGTGTGCTCCTAAATTTGTGATATGTACACAAGATAAGAAAATAGGGATTACCTTTCCAGTTAGCATTGACTTCCAGACAGTTCCCCCCTCAGGACCAACTCGTTCCCCAGGCGACAGAACTTCCAGCTCGAAGTCCTTCTTTGTCCTCTTTTTCTTCTTGGAGGGGTCAAATTCTACAAGTTTTCAGTCCTAAATTAGGTATAATAAATTAATGTACCACCTGTTTCTTCCATGACCGCAGGCTCACCTGGAATTTGTCTAAGCTTATCTATTTCCTCAAAGGTAAGCATTTCAATGGCTTCTATGATACCCCAGTCTATGAAATTTAAATCATACAAAAGCATTGTAAATGCAGGGCTCCAATGCTTTCTGACCCAGGGATTTACTAATATAAAACGAAAGGCATCAAAATCAAAGGTAATCGTACCCTCCTTCGCTCCTGAAGCCTCTGTAAGGAAACATTTTCTGAGTAGTTTCCAAAACTTTTTCCTAGTCTTACTTTTGTTTAGCTCTTCGTTTAGTCCGCTTCGAAGCTCCTTGACTACTCGCTTTTCCATTTCCGCCAGTGCCTCCAGGTTTCCCCGTTTGGCCAGCTCCTTCAGAGTCGACATCTCCTCTTTCACATAGTTTGACATTTTTGCTTGTCTGAAATTTATCAGTTGTGAGCAAAAATATTATTGGAGTAAGACGCGCGAGGGGTAAGGATATCAATCATTCGCATAGGGTTGAAACAGCGTTGGTACTCTCCTTCACTTTCCTTATGCTGCATTCCTAGTTCACGCAAAACGTTGTCAGGTAAAATGAAAAGGGGGCATCCGTCCTTCATAAAAACAAAAGATTTCCTATTATGGATAACACTATAGTCAATGGGGATTGGTTTGTCATTTTCGTGAACATGAAATACTTGTTCATCCAATTTATTCTCCAATTGTATGAATGTTGGAACTGTAATCCAGTAGTGGATCAACTGTTCTACTGGTGTGTTTATGGGCAGCGGGCTCTGCAAAATAAATATGATTTAAGGGAGTCAAATAAGGAAAGTAACCTCTTCTATTGTCTGCCGTGGAGGAACGTGAGCCTCGAAACTGAGAACCTTGAACGGTTGAGTGTTCCAGTCCGAGTTGTAGGGTGTTCCCACATGGGTGAACTTGATTTTGGCTGAATACACTGGTAAGTGAACAAGATTAATGCTACCTTTCTTCCCATATTCCAACGGTTCCACATCATACTAAAATACATGGATTAGTGGATAAAAAAAAAGAGGGAGGAACAAACCTGTGGAAGGATCGTTATTTTTCGAGCTTCCACTTCAGGTATAAAGGAACGGATCTGGATTTGAAGGGTATGAAGGAGAGCATCAATACATGTTCTGTTTAAGAATATTCGGTTTTTTGCCTCAAAGGCATTGTAGGGGTTCGTAGGGGTCCAAAGGAGAACAAAAAAGTCATCCTTTCGATCGGTTGGTAGTGGACATCCGTAGGCAATGAGCTGTTCAGCCACCAAGTCCACAGGGTCTTTCCTAAGCACTGACTCTAACCGGAACATTCT
>JASANA010001300.1:0-35902 GCA_030248095.1 Ptycholaimellus sp. GST1_10 | reverse complement strand
GATCCCACTGCCTTCTCTCTCTGCCCTGAAGCACCTGTGGGACTAGAAGAGACAGGGCGGGAATTGCAGCGAGCCCTGCGGTGCCTCCAGCGCGCCGAGGGTCTTTCCATAGCCCAGCCCAGCTACCCGCAGCCACACCCAGCTACCCCCACCTGCCTTCACACTTCTTACCGGTCACTCCTTCACTACTCCCTCATCCTTCCTCATCTAGGCATGAGCTAGGCTTGCAGTGGCAGAGGGAGCTGGGCAGAGACGAGCGACCTCCTAGCGACTGCGACGCGCGAACGCCTCTCACCTCCCCCACTTCACTCTCCTTTCACGCCTCCCAGGAGCAGCAGCATCTGCTCAGGGCCCTCCTCACCCATTCACACATCCCCCCAATCCCCCTCTTTCCTTCCCTCGATCGACTGCGACGTCTTCCTCAACCAACATGTCTGCCGCCGCCATTCAGCACAAGGCCGACGGTTTCTCCCCCTTCTCTCTCTCTCTCATCCTCTCTTTTTCACTAAGAGAGGCAGGCTTTGAGGCGGTAACGGAGGCGGAGAGCGAAGTAAGAAGCCGAAGCCGCTGGAGCTGGAGCGGAGCGGGATGAGAGGAGGGGAGGAAGCGGCCCTCCCCGTCGAGGAGATCATCAGCCTCATGGCCAGCATCCAGGCCGCCGTCAAGGCCTGGGAACTTAGACGTCTCACCTCGCCGGCTCCATCTTTCGCCTCTATCACCAGCTCAAGCTTCAAGGAACACAGCTCGAACAAGAACAAACAAGAACGAAATAAACCGAGTCCTCATCAGCCTCCGCCAGGTGCCCCTCCTTCCACCCTCTTCCTAATTCAGTCTCCAACGATTGCCTGTTTGAAGGCGTGCTGTCGAGATGCTGGCCAACTGGGGACCCCGTGCCGGCTGAAGATCATGGAGCTGGTGGAGCTGCGGGCAATGGGCTGGCGACCCTCCCTCGCCCACTCACAGTACTACTTCAATCGCCACCAGCACTCCAACCCCAAGCCACCCAGCAACGGCACCGCTCACATGCCCCATCAGATGAGCGCCAGCGCCTCCGCCGCCCTCCCCGACGACGGACCCGTCTCCGCCCCGCCCTTCGGCTCCATACCCCTCAACCCCTTCGCCTTCCTCCCTCCGCACGGCCTACCAGCTCACCAAGCACCACCCACCACCCACCACCTGCCCAACCTCCCGCCCACCTCCATCTTTGCCCACCAACAGCCTCCGCCCGCTCACTTCCACAGCCTGGCCGACATGAGCGGTCTGCCCGCTCCTCGCAGCCTCGACCCTTCTTCGACATCCTCCAGGCCGGACCCTCCCCGCTCTTCCTCGGTTCCAACTCGTTCTCCTCTCCTCTTTCCTTCACCCTTTCCTATTCCAGCCCATTGTAGCAGCCGGGGCCGCCGATGGCTCCGCCGCCGCAGCTCCAGCCTCTCGGCCCCCAGCACCTCCTGGCCCATCAACAGCCCCTCCTTGCCCAAGGTCACCCCGGCGGCGGCCTGATGACCCCCAGCTCGGCTGCCTCCTCCGGGGCGACGACGCCGAACCCCGCCAACCGCTCCGACGCCGCCACCCCGGACTGGCCCAAGGGCGCCCTCATACGCGAGCAGCCCCAAGTTCCCCGCCCCCAGCAGTGCCCGGCAAGAACCAGTTCCGCCATGAAGTACTCAATCGCAGCGCCAGCTCCGGCAAGAGTACCTCCGCTCTTCTTCGATCTGGTTCGGTAGCGGAGTTGTGTCTGTGTTGCAGTCATGGGCGTGAAGGGGCGTCGTGTGGCGGTGGTGGAGCAGCTGACGAAGACGGTGATCAGCTTCCAGAAGGTGGCGCCGGGGGCCCGGGAGACCGCACCCTCACCCTCACCGCCAACACCGAGGTGGAGCTCGTCTACGCCAAGCGCCTCATCGAGGAGACCATACGACGCAACGTCTCCCCCGTCCGCGTAGCCACCCCGCCTTTGGCAACTAGCATTCCCCTTGTACGGATGAGTGAGTGTGGCAGGGGGCGGACGAGAACGGGGACTCGGGGTGGGCCAGCGACAGTGCGGAGGGCAGGTAAAGGCCCGGCGGCCAGCCTAGTGGAGGCCAGCATGGAGGGAAGCATTAGCGGCCTGCTCGAGGGCATCCGCCTCCAGTGCGACGACCCCGAGATGCTCGCCGCCGCTCGAGGTCTTCGCCGACTACTTCCAAGTACTCCCCGCCCACCTCAACTCACAAGGAAGGCAAAGAGTGTGGATTGGCGGCGCGGGGGTGCTCTTCGTCGCTCGCAGGGCTCCGTGTCGGGCGGTGCCGCTGGTCAAGCACCAACGGGAGGCGAAGCGGGAGCGGCGAAAGAGCATGCCGACCTTCAGTCCGGAGCCGGGGGCGGCCACGGTGGTTGGTGGGCGGCGGGCGGACGGTGACCTGGACTGGCGTGGCCCCGGCTCTGGCTTCCCTTTTCTACCGCCCCAGGAGCCGCCCAAGGACCGCGCTACCACTGAGAGCCCCAGAACACCCGTGCCCAACCTCCGTTTCTGCCTATCCTGGTGCTGTTGAGGAGGCTGGGAGGTGTGTACGAGGGGATGGGCTCAAAGCTGTCGTCGGCGACGAAATCCCACGCCGGACCTGAGCAGTGTGGCGGGTGGTGGAGTGGGGCGTCTGGGCATGCGGGTGGTGCACACCAAGGACTACCTCCTCAAGTGCGCCGGCTCCCCCCTTCGCCACCTGCTCACCCGGCAACCTCCCGCACATCATCAAGGAAGCCCGCGAGATTGTCCGCCCTGTCAGCCCCATTTAGCAAAGGCCGAGGGAAGAGGAAAGAGAGGGGGATGTGCTGAGATCTAGGAGCCAGGTCGATACAGTGCGGAGGAGTACAAGCAGAAGGTGGCAGAGCTGAAGACGGCGCTGGCCCTTCTGGACCTGTAGCCCTTTCCCTACATAGCCTAGCCTATTTTCGCCTCCTAGCAGGCCTCCTTGAAGAGAGCCAGCTAAGCCATAGCAGAGAGATATTTTTGTGTGCCTTTGCGAGTAGCAGAGAAGGCTGGGAGAGAATGAGTGGGTGCGTCAGTGCCTCGTCAAGGAGCCCTGCCCACTTGCACATTGTTGCTTCCTGCTGTGCCAATGCTATCATCCCCTTCTCCCCGTTTGCTCGCCGTTTAGACGACGAGTTCACCCTTAAAAGCCCCCGCATCCATTCATTCAACCCGATATGATTCCTAAGTTGGTTGCGCTATCACATTCAGTAACTGATACTTTTGTGGCATATTTTCATTTTTTTGGCATTTGAAGAAAAATCCAAAAATATGCTAGAACATTTTCATCCTACTTTTACCCTTTTATTTCCAAGCCAATGTGTATGAAAATGTGATATAGTCATTGTTATTTTCATTCAGATATATTGTGAGATTTTGCTTTATATGTGCTCCTTTTCATTACAATGCTGATCGTGGGCCGTATTTTCGGCATGCATATTGCAGCTCTTTTTCTTCAAAAAATATACAACAAGAGCTCTCCGACATGATAATTTTTTCAATACAAATTTTTTGAAAAACATCAAAACTTCAGTACAAATATCATCGTATTTAATTTTTTCAGTGGAATGAAATTGCAAGAAATGCTAACAAAAGCAAAGAAACGGCAGAAAATTACCTAAGAGATTCTTTATTTTTCCAAGAGCATACCTTAGCTGCTGGGATTCCTTTGCGTGCTAGAGAAAATGTCATCTGATTTTCTGCAAACCCTTAAGAAAGCAATCTGAAATTCTACACCTGTGCTTTCTTTTGTTTACAGTGAAAGCGAATGGGTGGGAGACAGGAGAGGGGAGAGGAAGGGGCAGAATGGAGGCCGTGGCCGTTTTCTGGCCTCCTGGCCTATGCGGTGTCCAGCCTACACGACCTGCTGACGTCTTCAAGCCCAGTGAGATGAACCTCGACTGCTTTCTGGGCCTTCAACTTGCCGCTGCTTTTTTCGGCTGGCAGAAACTAACAATCCATCCTCATCATTTCTACCCTCAAAACCAATCGGATGCCTCCATCATCATTCTCGCTCACACTCTCACGCTTTACGATTCTTGGCACGACTTCGCTAACCACAATCTCACAAGTACGAAGTCTCTTCTTCTTACATTTTGGCTCTACTTAGCGCTTTGCCCGAGAATCAAGACCTACTGCATGACTCGGCAGCCCTTCTTCTTGCAGGAGGTTGATGAAAGTCTTTTTGCAGTTCGAGTTCCGTCCAGCTGGATAAGCAGTAGGGAAGTAGCACTGGTGACTGGGAGGTCTCGGACGAGCAGCCAGCGAAGCCGAGGTTTTCATCTGGAGCGCCAGATATCTTCGCCAACCTTGCTCCACTGCCCATCTCCGTCTGGCTGCTCTGGGCTGGCTCCCATCTCCTCAGCCACAGCTTTCAAAGCAGACTCTTGCCGCTCCTCTACCTTGGCCTGCTGCGAGTCATACTGCAGGTGAATCTTACTACTACAACACCCCCAGTCTCAAGGCTGCTCAATGGCCAGGCCAGCTACAGCGCCTTTGTGGGGGCAAGTCGTCTGTTTCAGGATGTCCAGCATTTCAGTTGGCCTCCAGTCTACCGGATCTGCGCCACCAACTGCGGAAGGGGCGTCTGCGCTTGCTCGCATCCCAGCCTTTAGCAGAGCAACAACTTCATTTCTCCTCCACCGACCAACAGTCACTACGGCTGGACCAAATCTGTCGGGCCCTGGCCAGCGACCCAGGGCAGTCTACCTGACAGATGACCTGCAAAGTCTCCTGCTCTACTGCCATCGGACTTGCTTGCGGTTGGTGAGTGGGATTTGGAGTTGAGGAACTGAGGAAGAAGCTGGTTTCCAGGGTCTCATCACCGCTGTCGGCGGAACTAAAGCAGAGCGGGGAACGCTGGGTCTTTTTTCTGGCAGCAGATGGAAGGCGTTTGACGCCAAGGCAGCGTAAAGGCCTGGAACAGTGGTTGCCCAGCTCTGCCTATGCAGCCAACCTCTATCGCCGACTCTTTCGCCAAGATGCTGCCTACTTCCTGGGTTCACAGGTTCAGTCTTGCTGCCCTGATTCTAACAGCGCTTCGGGAAGAGAGAGAAGGACAGGCGTGGGCTGGCTGTCGGCAGGAGTGGAGCGGTGAGGAGGAGCTGATGAGAGGCACGACTCGGGCTGTCTTCGGAGGCGGACTGATGCTCTCAACCGCTGATGCGTTGTCCCTGGGCCTTGCCATAGCCGAGAGAGCCTTTAGCTCTCTTCGCTTCTATGCCAACCTTCAATGGCTCTAGGCCCATCCCCATTCCTAGCTGAAGAACCCAAATCACAAATTGCATTGCCTTTTTCTCATCTTTTACACTGTTCCGAAAAATATTCCCATTTTTTTCCGTAAATTTTTGCGCGGCCAAAGGCCGCCTGCTGCAACGGATCGGACAGTCAGTCCCTGCGCGTAGCCTGGCTTGTGCTGAGTAGCATGCTTAGAATGCATCATATTGTTCCAATGAAAAGGGCCATTTTGCTTCTTTGGAATAAAATAAATTATTTTTTCGCCGTTCGATTAAAAAAACACGAAAATTCATCAAATTGTAAACATTGTTTTTGGTACTCAACCTCAAAATATAAGCTCAAAATACGGAACACTTTGATAAATGCTTGATGTCATTGCTACTTTTGGAGTTTTGAGAAAAGCTTTCAGATTCTCGAAATGCACATTTTCTTCAATGAAATACAATGCAGAAAACAAGCTCATAAAGCAAGGCGGTGGCCTTTTATTTAGCTTATATTTGAAAGTGATGATATGAGCAATATCAAATTAGAATTGCCTGTGATCATTGATAGATGTCTCCCCTCCACCCACTCATTTAATCTGCTAAGCTTTCAACTCTTTGGTGAAATCTCTTTTTACTGAAATGCGCAGAGTTCCCTGATCCTGAAGTTCTCATGCAATCCTGGCATCACTGCTTCTCATGCCATCAATTGGTCTAAAAATGAGGGACCGCATACTACGCTTATTCACTACAGTGAAAAATAACCCGAAAAAGACAGTATTTTTTACTGTTGCTGGCTCTGCTATCGCCAACTATGTCTATGACAGAGAAGAAAAGAAACGCCTCCTCAGAAAATATGCTCAAGTTCTCTTCTGCTCAATGGCTCTTTGACGATGCATGGAGAGAGCGCCAATGACAATAGGTGGCCCGATCGTTTGGCGAAGAGGCGATTTCGCCGGAGGTCATGCCCAGAAGAGTGGCTGTCCTCCTCAATCGCTGGGCAGAAGGAGGACTTCGAGGAAACCGCTCTCCCCCTTTTCCATCTAGCCGGTCTTCAGGTGGATCTCATCAAGGTCCTCCCTTCTTCTTCCTCCACCCCCTCCCCCACCTTCTCACTTGACAGGTGGATGAGGCGGAGAAGATGACGGCAGTCGGCGGCGGTGCTCAACCGGGAGGAGGCAGACGCCATCTACGTCGTCGGCGGGGACGGAAGTCTTTCTCGCGTTCTTCATCTATCTCCTCCCACTTCCCTCGCTCCTCATCAGCTGACTGCTGGCCTGTTCAGGTGCTGACTGGGCTGATGCGGAACCCGGGGGGCTCCCGAGTGCTGCCCCTCGGCGTCTACCCGGGCGGCAAAGGTAACTATGGTCTGGCTCTTGCCTGGCGCTCTGCTTGAGTCCCCTTCCGATGGTATCGCTGGCCAGCTTCGGTTCTCCTCCTATTCGGCGCTGGGCAAAGAAGAGACGGATGAAAAAGAGGCTATAAAAGGGAGATGCTGCCCTTCTCCAATCCGGCAGAGCGAGGATGTCCGCTGGGCCTGCGAAAGTGCCATGGCCGTGATCAAGGACCAGCGACGCCCAATGCACCTCGTCCAGTACCAGGCACTCACCTTCAACCCTCCCTCCCCAACATCCTCATGGACGGCCATTGGAGGAGGGCGATGAGGAAGAGGAACGAGTAGGGCTGGGAGCGGTAAGCGGGGGACTGCTGGCAGAGGTGGGCACCAAGCGACATTCCTACTGGCTCTCTCGGCCCCCTTCGTCACTACTGGGCTTACCTTTGGGCCGCTGCCAGCATTCGTTAGTCCATCATCTACCATCTTCCAGTATTCCCTCTGCCAGCATCAAAGAAGGCGTTGGTTGGAAAGAGTCTGCCGGGGCAGAGCGTACTGAGCGGTAGTTGGGTGGAGCCTTGTGAGGGCTGCTCCACCTGTGTTTCTCCGCCGACTCCACCCAACCGTCGCTGGTGGTCCGCCTTTGCTTCAGCTCCTGAGTTACAGCCAGGTAGCTGCTACATCTTTTCAAGGCTTCTTTTTTTAAATTTCATGCAACTTAATAGCTGTAACCATGCGTGCAGTATTTGGCATAAAAAATCGAATTAAAACAAGGTATTATCGGCTATTGCCAATAGATGCGCGGCCTTGATCACCTTGTTAAGCACAGAAATGATATGAATTATCAGGTTGGCTCAATAATTATTAATCAAAATAGATATGCAACAATTGGGTATAGGTCAAGTATTGGTTTCTGAGGCATTTAAACAATAATAAATAGTTAATAAAAGTAAAATGCAATTTTTCGAAAAATTTTCGAATTTTAAGGCCCCCATTTTCCAGGTTTTTGGCCATATAATGTTAAGTGTTTGTGTTTAATGTTTAAAGTGTCTAGTTTATTCTACTTAATTTTTTCCTAAATCAATCAAATTTTTGTTTTATGGGCATTATTACCTTGGTTACTGTTTGCCTAAAAAGTTAAAAAAACATAATTTTTAATTCTTTTCAAAGCTTAAGCACAGTAGTGAAATGATCAATGATTCATTGGCTATCATAAACTGAGAGAAATTCTTATATTTGTAAGGAGATACATATATATTATGTCTATTGCTGTTGTGTCTCCTCCTCAACACACCTCTCCTTCCACTGCGATTTACCTTCACTCTATGCTGATGGGATGAAGAAGCTCTAACTCTCAAACTTGAAGACATGTCCAAACCTCACTCTTATACTTAAATATTCTTATAATCCATTTGTTGGCTAAAAATATTGGCGCGCTGTGTGTATGGGTTGAATATGTTAGCACAATGAGAACTTTGTAAAAACTTAAGCAGCCTGCCTGCAACAAGAAAAAAATTGTTTAACACAAATGTTACAGCAATTTAGCCCTGAATTTTTTTCCAAAAAGGAGTGCACAATTCCTTTACATTTGTCAGAGTCATTTTTTCAAAGTTTATGGCTCCTAGGGGGGGAAAGTAGGGTTTGGGAAAGAGAAGAGTTGAAGGTGAGGTGCTCCCAGCGATGAAGCTGGGGGAGCTGAAGCCAAGGGCGCTGAAGCTCCCAGCAAATGAGTGCAGGCCGGGGCATCACAGAGTTGATGCTCCCGGCAAAGAAGACAAAGTAGACGACGCAGTCCACAAAGTTGCAGTAGTGCCCGGCGCTGGCAGAGGCGGCTGGGAACAGCAGCCGCAGCTGCTCCAATTTGCCCCACTGCAGATCAGCAGGGCAGTGAAGAGGAAAAAAGTTTGGAAGGGAGGACCAAATGGGAGGGGTTTACTAAGCCCGAAGGCAAAGCATTGACCCAGACGCGCTTGCTGGCGATGATGAAGAAGATGTAGTTGGCGAAGACGTCCACGGCCACAAAGCCGGAGATGCCAGAGAACAGCTCGCAGCTGCTCATCCTCAGCAGAGCTGCAGAAGAGCAGGGCAGAAGAGGGGGAGAAAAAAGAATTGGGCAACCGCTGGGGAGGGGTTTATTGAACCTTGTGGAACAGCATTGACCCGGGATCGCTTGCGGAGCTTGAGGAAGAGGAGCTTGAAGTCCTAGATGCCCTTGACGTCAACGTCCTCTGCCTCCCCATCCACGGTCGGCTCGTTGCTGGCGGCGGCATTG
Organism: Ptycholaimellus sp. GST1_10; assembly: GCA_030248095.1. Lineage (NCBI taxonomy): Eukaryota > Metazoa > Nematoda > Chromadorea > Chromadorida > Chromadoridae > Ptycholaimellus > Ptycholaimellus sp. GST1_10. The sequence continues at coordinate 27,077 of JASANA010001300.1, read as the reverse complement.
GTGGCAGCGGCGTTGGTGGCGGCAGCATCCTTGGGCCCCCTGTTGGCCGCCTCAGTGGGGAGGAGGTGGGCGACGGAGCAGCGGGAGATGTAGCCATCCTTGTCAATGTTGTTGGCATAGCGGATGGCACTGATCCGGTCGGGAAAGACGCTGACAATCCGCACCAGCTTCCAGTTGTGGCGGGGCGCGTCCTCGGCCAGGAGGCAGGGGGCCCCGGGCTCGTAGTAGGAGGAGGCCGAGCTGGATGGCGTGGGGGGGGGGGGGGGGGGGTGTGGGGTGGTGTGGGGGTTGGGGGGTTGGTGGTGTTGGGTGTGTGTTTGGGGTTGTGGGGGGGGGTGTGGGGGGGGGGGGGGGGGGTTTGGGTGGGGGTGGGGGGTTGTTGTGGTGGTTCTGTGGTGGTGTGGGCTGGGATTGGTGGGAGGCTGGGGGGTTGGGGGGGGGGGGGGGGGGGGGGTGGGGGGGTGGGGGGGGGGGGGGGTGGGGGGGCGGGGGGTGGGGGCGGGCGCGGGGAGGGGGGGTCGGGGGGGGGGGGCTGGGGGTGGGGGGCGGGGGGGTGGGGGGGGGGGGGGGCGCGGGGGGTGGGGGGGGGGGGGTGTGGGGGGCGTGGGGGGGGGGGCAGCGCTCCAGAGCTCTGGGCAGAGGCAGGCTTGGCCACCCCCACCAGTCTCTCCACGGCTCCCTGATGTGGCACCTTTGGTGCTAGGCGAAAGTGAACCTAGTGCGGCGCGCGTGATGTCCTGGCTCGCGCTGGTGGGGATGGGCTCGCTGAGGCGACGCTGTGATGTCCATGGCTCGCCTTGCTGAAGTGGAGGATGGGCTCCATACGCTGGAGGTATTCTCAAAGGTCTGTCGCCCTGGTGGGCAAAGTTGGAGATGGCCACCTGGTGGGCCTTGTAGGCCTTGCGGAGAGCCTTTGGGAGCTCCTCGGGGAAGAGCAGTCAGTGGCTGTAGTTTGCAGCCCGGCTGTAGAATGGAGGCAGGGGTGAGCGGAGATAAGTCTGCGGGGTCCGCCGTCAGGGGACAGAGGGGGCGGTTGTTGATGGTGGCCTCAACTCTGCATGCGATGGTGTGGAGCTCAGGATTGGTGACGGAGTGCTTCCAGAGCTCTGGGCGGAGGCAGGACTTGGCCACCCCCACCAGTCTCTCCATGGCTCCCTGATGCCAGTGCACCCTTACTGGTGCTAGGCAAAAGTGAACCTTGTGCGCGGAGGCAAATGCTGTGATGTCCAATGGCTCACCGTTGCTGAAGTGGAGGATGGGCTCCAATATGCTGGAGGCCTTCACAAAGGCCGTCGCCCAGTCCAGCCAGATGCTGCCCTTTGTCAGGCCCCTTCTGGCCCACAAACGCTCGAAGGCAAGGCAGGCGGCTTCCCCGCTGTAGTCCTCCAAGACCTCGAAGTGCGAGGCTCAAAAGACTGTGCAGGTGATGATGATGAGCCAGCATTTGGCAATGCCGGACCATTTGTTGACCTCGAAAGGCCCAATCTGGTCCACCAGGATGTTGGAGAAGGGTGCCGCCTTGAAGTCCAGCCACTCTGGCAGCAGCTGGCCCATCGTCTGGAGCGGGGGCAGGGTGGCCTTTGCTAGCCAGCATGGCTGGCACCAGCGGAGGATGAGGGACACCATCTGGAAGCCTCCTGGAAGCCAGTACTCATGTCTCAGAAGGCCAAGGGTCACCGAGGCCAGGGCATGTAGGTTGAAGGAGTGGATGTGCTGGACAATCAGTGTGACCAGCGGATGGTGGTGGGGCAGCAGCACTGGGGGCTTGCTGTCCTCGGTGGGCTCGCGGAGGCCAAAGCAGGTGCCGACGCGGATGAGGCTGTCCTCGATGCGCGCCCCAAGCTGGGACGCCTGGTTCCTTGTCAAGGAGGAGCCCTTGTCAGTCTCCAGGAGCCGGATCAGGTCCGGGTACTCCTCCATCTGCAGGTCCCGCACCAACGGCAGAAGCAGTGCAAACTGCTCTGCCGCCAATGGTTTACCTTTGCGCCCATGGTGAGGGCACAGAAGCCTGTTGACGTAGGCGGCGGTGCAGAGAAAGTGGTGCAGCATAGATGCTCGCTCTGGATGCAGGACCTTCAGGAAGCCCTTCCACAGCCGGATGTTGGGGGCAGGAGCTGGGCCTGCGACAACAGGGATGGCAAGGGCAGTGGAGTGCAGGGCCAGAGGGTGCAGGGAACTCGCTCTGGAGTCCCCGGCCTCCAATCCACAAGCTGCCTCCGAGTCCCCAGGGCCACTGGATGGAGGGGCCGGTGGCTGCCGACCTGAGTCAGGGGCCCCGGCTGCTCCATCCAGGGTCTGCCCTGCCGCAACCCCCAGGAAGACGCAGCCCCCTGTGGGCGGGGCTCGTTGCATGGGCCACCAGCCCAGAGGCTGAGCCAGGAACTTTGGTCCTCAGGCATAGAGTGAGGCGCCAAGGATGTTGTCGGTGCTGTGGGCTTGCGTGTTCCAGTTGGCCAGGTTCTCCTTGGTCTTAACCCAGCGGAAGTCACTGACAACGTGGTTGCCGATGATCTCCTTGATGCGAGTGTCCTTGTAGACGCGCGGAGCTGCCCTCGCCTGCAGCCATCCCAGGATGGCCGCGTTGTCGGTGGAGAGGACGGTGGCCTTGAAGGTGACACCAATGGACTGGATGAGTCCCGCCGCAACCTGGACCGCTGCCGCAGCAGCCCAGAGTTCCAAACAGGGAATGGTGATGATGGTGCCGTGACTGGTGCTTGGAACCAGATGCACCTTGCCGAAGATTAGCCGCAATGTCCCGCCTGTCTCCTCCGCCACATAGATGGTGAAGCCATAGGCGTCATTGCTGGCATCCGAGAAGATGGCAAGGATGGGAGGATGGTCAGAGATGATGGCTGACCTTGGCTATCTGCTCCAGCTCCGCCAGCAAAGCCACCCACCTTGTGGCCACGGCCTCCGGAACCTTGGAGTCCCAGGTCTTGCACTTCGCGTGAGGCGCCTGCATTGCCAGGCGGCCCTCGAGGAGGACGGGGCAGGCAAGGCCAAATGGGTCAAAGATGCGGGCAACAGCTGACGACAGCTGTCTGGCCCTTGGATGGTCTGGGGTGTCCTTGAACTTGGCTGGTGGCAGGGAAATGGAGTCAGTGCCAATGCCCCAGATAAGGCCAAGCGTGTTGTTGAATGGGTTGGGGAGACGCTGATCCTCGCGGAGGCTGGCCATGAGCTTGGTGGAGTTGGAGGTGAACTTGTGGAGGACAAAGCGGGCAGAGGCGAACAGGCCCACCAGGCCCTGTGCAACGCGGATGCCCTCGTCCTCGTCATCAAAGCTCCACACCACATTGTCGGTGTAGGTGGCGCCGGGGATGGCCTGGATCTTGTCCTTGGAGAGGCTGTAGAACTCATCTCCGCCAACAACATTGGCGACCACCTTGCGGATGCTGGCTTGGAGCAGCCACGGAGAGGCCATGCACCCCATGATCACCCAGGTATACCTCCACACCTGGTAGTTGCTGTCGGTGAGAGGGAGGCCATGGTCCTTGGGCAGGACAACCCACAGGGCGTCTTGATGCTTGGGGCGGATGTGTAGGGCATAAAAGGCGGCCTTGATGTCTGCACTGAATGCGTAGCGCTTGGTCCTCAGCCGCAGCTGGACGCTGATCAGGGCCGTGAGCAGATTTGGGCCTGCCTCTATCATGTTGTTGAGGCAGCGTGCGGGGCGTCCACACTTGGAGCTGGCGTCAACAACCGGCCGCACTTTCTTCGCGTGGGGCACCTTGAAATGCACCATATGGTGGACGAGGCGGCCTGGCACGGGGCTGTCATTGACAGGCATGATTATGCCCTTGCTTGCCTGGTCATCAAACTCCCTGTAGTACTCGACCCCATCCGCCACCGTCAACCGCTTGTGGGTCTGGACTGCGTGGGTGAAGGCCTGCAAGAAATTGCTCGTGATGGTCCCCGCCTCTGGCTTGAATGGTAGCGGGACCATGAATGCGCCATCTTCTTGATGCTCCACCTTGGCCAGGAGCTCTTTGGTGCGCCGGTCCTCTGTTGGGGTCATTAGGTCAGCGTCCTTTGCCTACTCACCTCGTTGAGGCCAGTCTTCCCACCTTGTCGAGGCCAGTCTGGCGGCGTATCAGCTGCTGGAAGCTGACCAGCTGGGCCCCCGCGAAGCAGGCCATGGAGATGACGGAGCCCCGGTGGAGTGTCTCGTCAGTGATGGTTGCCTCCGTCTGCTTGACGGCCCCTTGTAGGATGATGCCAAACTCGGAGAAGTGGGTGCTGAGAAGGTCAGTGACCACCGTGGCTGGGATGGAGGGCCCGATGACCTTGTTGTAGGCGTTGAGGCTGACAAGGAAGTCAACCTCGCTGCTCTTGACCTTGGCCAGTGGGAGGTTGCAGACGTTGCTGTCCACTGCCCCAATGGCCTTGCTCAGGGCCGGGCGGAGTTGGAAGCTGCCCTGGGTGATGGCTGGGCAGATAACCTTGGCCGCATAGAAATTCAGTGTCAGTCACCTGCCGGTTGGAGCCACCAGATCTAGCAGGACTGGGTGTGCTCAAATGGTCCAGGCCGCCATGGCCCCTGCGTATGCCACCTAAACTGAGATGGGTGCGAAGAGGCGGAGGTGGAGGCACCGGGCCAGGCCCAGGCTTATCCAGCTGTTGCTGCAGCCAGAGTCCAGCAGGGCTTGAGTGTTCTCCTGTGGCCGACCTCCTGTATTGGCCAGCTGGGGCCGGAAGGTGGCGAGGATGGAGTGGGGGTCACCGGGGTTCTTGCCAATGGCAGTGGCACTGTGGCCATCATTCTTTGGGCGGGTTTTCCGCTTCTCTCCATTCCCCGTCGGCTTCTTGAGCTCGGGGGCGCCCTTGATGTTGCAGAGGGAGGTGTGATGGCGTTTGCTGCACTTCCGGCAGCCCTTCTTTGACTTGCAGTTGGCCTTGGGGCGGTTGCTGGCAAGGCAGTTATGACAGAGCTTCAGCTCCTTGCTTCTTGCCTGCTGTGCCTTGAGCGTTGCGTACTTGGAGCACATCACTGGCCCATGGCCGGAGCCGCTGCAGAAGGCACAGGCTGGTCATGTCCATCTTGACGGGAGGGCAGCTCTACCCGGTCTGGGCTTGGACTGAGCCCTTATCAGGCTCGCAGCTGAAGCCTTTGCCAGCGCTGCTGCGGCTAGGGCAGCGCTCTGCTTGCATGGAGCTCATCGATCAGGTCCCAAATGCCGGGCACCTGTCGCAGACATCGGCGGATCTTCTGTCTCTGAATGTCCCTAGCAAGGCCAGGGAGAACTTTTTGAAAGACCACATGGATGTGGGCTTAGGCTTAGGCTTAGGCTTAGGCCTTGAAGGCAGTGCCAGTGTTGCTGAGTTTGTTGGAGAGCTCGGCCACAATGAGGTCCGGCCGGTTGTAGTTGTCATCCAGCACAATCAGGGTGATGATGAAGGCATCTTGGGCGTTCGGGTTGATGGTCTCAATCTTGGCCCGGGCCTTGCCCTTGAGGGAGCAGATGAGGTGGTAGTACTTGTATTGCTCCAGCATCGTCCCCTCCACCAGCAGTGCCTGAATCCAGTTTTGGTGACAGGGGTACTTACTAATCTTGGCGCTGTCAAACTCCTCGCCCAAGTGCTTGACCTTGGGTAGGGCAGTTGGGGCTCGGTTGTGGGAGAGCTGTGAGAGACAGGCTGTGATGGCCTCCATGGCCAGGCCCATTTGGTCGTTGTTCCCACCGCGACCCCCGTGGCTGGGGCTGCCATAGGGGTCCCTGGGTCCGCTGGGGCCACTCAGTCCGCCGGGTATGCTGGGCCCTCCAGGGCCACCTGGTCCACTCGCTCATTGGCGGGAGCCTCTGGACTCGTCGCAGTGGCTGCCATTCCGGGACCCATCCTGACCCCAACGGCTGCCACCTCCGCAGTAGTTGTTGCAGTTTCCATCTCGATGGCTGCCATCCCGGGATCCGTCATAGCCCCGGCAGTTGCTGCCTTCAAATCTTCGTTGCTGCCTCCTCGGCGGCTGTTGTCCCAGGGCCCATCGTGGCCCTGGTCATTGCTCTGACAGCCGTTGTCCCAGGGCCCATCATGACCCTGGGCACTGCTCCGACAGCTGTCCTCATGGGGGCTCCCGTAGCCCCGTCTGCTGTGTCCCCGAGGGTTGTCCCCAGGGCCCTCATTGCTCCACCGGTTGCTGAAGCTGCTGTGGTGACTGGCCAGGCCCGGGATCTTGTAGCTCCAGCGGCCGCTGTATCCTCGCATGCTGCGGGGCCTGTTGCGGCCCCGCCCATCGTCTCCAGGCAGTCCTCGCGGTCCCACCCTCTGCTGTCATGGCCATAGTAGCTGTTGTCTGGTGGCTCCACTCGGCTTGCTGGCTGACTGTTGACTGCACTCCAGACTCCTTGCCAGCTTCCCGGCGGCGGCAGACTGAGGCGGGCCGGGTTGTTGTTGACCGTCCCACTCCTGCTCTGGTGCCAGCTCCCCAGCGGCGGCAGGCTGAGGCGGGCTGGCATGCTGTTACCTGCGTGCCCCGTCCAGCACCCCAGCGGTGGGGCACTGAGAGGCCTGAGCATCAGCCGCCATCTGCATGTTCTGGAACTGGACTGGTAGCGTCAGGTCCACTGGCTGGATGGGCGACGGCATCTGCCCGTCCCCAGGGGAGGCGGCAAAGCTCACTCTGGAGCACTGTCCCACCCACCTGCACTGCGCCTTTCAAGGGTCACCTGCATAGCTCTGACTATCAGTGGTGGAGGGGGCTGGGCTGGCCCACTCGCTGAAGTGTGCCCAGCTTTCCCATCCCTGGGCGGGAGAGGGTGCGGGGCAGAGCTGGGTCCCGTGCCCCATGGAGCTGGTCCCTTGGCTGTCCCCCATCTCCTTTTGTCTCGTCAACTGGGTGTCCCCGGCAGAACTGTGAGCACCGCTGCTGGGGCCCCGGTCTCTGGGAGTGATGGGGTGGAAGGCGCTGTGGTGGGCGGAGTGCTTGTCAACGCCGGTGAGCGGGGTGTAGTTGGGCCCAAGGTCATTGAGCAGGATGTCAGGGCCACAGTATGTGAAGGGGTCGCGGAAGGCGGAGAAGGAGGTGATGGGGATCCCCGCGCTCCGGGCCTGGGTGTAGAGGGAGGAGGGCAGGAGGCCAGGTAGGTCGAAGACACAGATGTGGCAGAGGTAGTCGAAGTCATTGTTGGTTGGTTTGACATTGATCCAGGCCATGATCTGCTCCCAGATCTTGGGGTGGGTGGAGCCGGGCGGGTTGTAGAGGGAGTCGATGCTGTTGCAGCAGAACTTGCGGTGACAGCTCCTCCCGATGCAGTGAAGGCAGTGGTTGTTGTGCACCCCGTCATGGGGCTGGCACTCGTTGCAGCACTTGTCAACGGCGTTGTTGCGGATGGCCACGTACAGAGATGCCATTACTGCAATCCTTCTGGGGCAGAACGATGGAGAGGGAAGAAGATGGACCACTGAACAAAAGCGGGCTTAGCTCCAGCCAAAGGCCCACTTGGCGTTCACGTGAAGTCTGGAGTTGTTTTGACTTGACTCCAGGGTGGTGTGATGATGAAGGAGAGAGGAGGAGAGCTGGGGGCGGATAAGCTGCAGCACCGCCAGTGGGCTCCCCGCACTCGAAAATCTCCTAGAATCCATGAAAAGGCAGCAGCACCCCTAAAAGTGCCGCCAGACAGAGGATGATGCAACCGGATGAGAGGGGACCTTTGTGAGAAGGCCCCCTAAAGTGCGCGCTTGCTGCTGCGGGCGTCCCCAATGGCGGCGATGGCGTTGTAGTCATTGAGGTCCACCTCGGAGAGGCAGATGAAGATGTTAAAGCCGGGCGGTCTTGCTCCGGCCTCCTCCAGGTCCTGTCAGGCTCTATCTTTCACGTACTGATTCTCATGGCCACCCGTGGGGGAGTGTTGGAAGAACATGCCCCTTTAGATGGGAAAGTCCCACCAGACCTCGCCTTGGCCGTAGGATGTCCCACCAGACCTCACCAAGGCCGTGTGAGGTCCCAGCAGACCTCGCCAAGACCCCCCAGACCTCACCAAGGCCTTGAGAGGTCCCACCTGACCTCGCCATGGCAGTGGGAGGTCCCACCTGACCTCGACATGGCAGTGGGAGGTCCCACCAGACATCGTTATGGCCGTGGGAGGTCCCACCAGACTCGACAAGGCCCCACATGACTTCGCGAAGGCGTTGAGAGGTCCTACCAGACCTCGCCATGGCCGTGGGATGTCCCTCAGACCTTGCCATGGTCGTGGTAGGTCCCACCAGACCTCGCCACGGCCGTGGGAGGTCCCAACAGACCTCACCGAGGCCCCACCAGACCTCGCCATGGCCATGGGAGGTCCCACCAGATCTAGTCGGTAGACCCCAAAAAGTGAACTTTGTTTGTCTATTCTGCTTTCTTGTCTATATTTTCTGAAATCCTTTTTGGTTCTGTATCAAACCATGCTTTCAGATATCCATAATTTGCAGTAGATCAAAAAAAAGCTTCCTTGCAACTCCATGGCACAGACGGCACGTGGATGCACTGCGCAACGTGATCGTGTGCATGATCACGCCGCGGAGTGGCAAGGGAGCTATGTTTTGATTTACTGAGATTTACGGAAATCTGAAGACATGGTTCGATACAGAACCAAAAAGGATTTAAGAAAAAAAGACATGAAAGCAGAATAGACACTTTTTTAGCATTTCTGGTGGTTATTTTAAATGTTTCTTCTGATTATTCTGCCTGCTCGTCTATATTTTCTTGAATCCTTTTTGATTCTGTATCGAACCATGCTTTCAGATATCCAAAACACGCAGTAAATAAAAAAATAGGTTCCTTGCAATTCGTTGGTGCAGACGTGCGCATGGATGCGCCGCACGGCATGATCATGCACATGATCACGCCGCGGAGTTGCAAGGGCACGATTTTTTGATCTACTGAGATGTAAGGATAAATCACTTTTTAGCCTTTCTGGTGGTAATTTCAAAATTTTCTATTGATTATTCTGCCTTATATTCTCTATTATCTTAAATCCTTTTTGCCACAGCACCCTTCAATCATGGGCAGTTGCACTGCGCAGCTACCATGGCCTGATCTGTAGCAACACCAAACATGCATCAGAACACCGCTCTCACATAGCATGATTTCAGTGTACTGATCCACCCATGCTTGTCCCAGTGCAGTAACTATGGGCCCATCTGAACAGTGCCACAGCGCCCTTCAATCATGGGCAGTTGCACTGTGCAGCTCCCATGGCATGATCTGTAGCAACACCAAACATGAATCAGAACACTGCTCTCACATAGCGCGATTTCAGTGTACTGCTCCACCCATGCTTATCCCAGTGCAATGAGGATGGGCCCATCTGAACATTGCCACAGCGCCCTTCAATCATGGATCATGGACAGTTGCACTGCGCAGCTACCATAGCCTGATCTGTAGCAACACCAAATATGCATCAGAACACTGCTCTCACGTAGTGCGATTTCAGTGTGCTGCTCCACCCATGCTTGTCCCAGCGCAGTGAGGATGGTCCCATCTGAACAGAGCCACATCGCCCTTCAATCATGGGAAGCTGCACTGCGCAGCTACCATGGCCTGATCTGTAGCAACACCAAACATGAATCAGAACACCACTCTCACGTAGCGCGATTTCAGTGTACTGCTACACCCAGGCTTATCCCAGTGCAATGAGAAAGGGCCTATCTGAACATTGCCACAGCGCCCTTCAATCATGGGCAGTTGCACTGCACAGCTACCATGACTGATCTGTAGCAGCACCAAATAAGCATCAGAACACTGCTCTCACATAGCGCGATTTCAGTGTGCTGCTCCACCCATGCTTGTCCCAGTGCAGTGAGGATGGGCCTATCTGAACAGTGCCACAGCACCCTTCAATCATGGGCAGTTGCACTGCGCAGCTACCATGGCCTGATCTGTAGCAACACCAAACATGCATCAGAACACCGCTCTCACGTAGCATGATTTCAGTGTACTGATCCACCCATGCTTGTCCCAGTGCAGTAAGTATGGGCCCATCTGAACAGTGCCACAGCGCCCTTCAATCATGGGCAGTTGCACTGCGCAGCTCCCATGGCATGATCTGTAGCAACACCAAACATGAATCAGAACACCGCTCTCACGTAGCGCGATTTCAGTGTACTGCTCCACCCATGCTTATCCCAGTGCAATGGGGATGGGCCCATCTGAACAGTGCCACAGCGCCCTTCAATCATGGGCAGTTGCACTGCGCAGCTCCCATGGCCTGATCTGTAGCAACACCAAACATGAATCAGAACACCGCTCTCACGTAGCGCGATTTCAGTGTGCTGCTCCACCCATGATTGTCCCAGTGCAATGAGGATGGGCCCATCTGATCTGTGCCACAGCACCCTTTAATCATGGGCAGTTGCACTGCGCAGCTACCATGGCCTGATTTGTAGCAACACCAAATATTAATCATGATTGTCTCAGTGCAGTGAGGATGGGCCCATCTGAACAGTGCCACAGCGCCCTTCAATCATGGGCAGTTGCACAGCGCAGCTACCATGCCTGATCTGTAGCAGCACCAAATAAGCATCAGAACACCACTCTCACATAGCGCGATTTCAGTATGCTGCTCCACCCATGTTTGTCCCAGTGCAGTGAGGATGGGCCCATCTGAACAGAGCAACATCGCCATTCAATCATGGGAATTTGCACTGCGCAGCTACCATGGCCTGATCTGTAGCAACACCAAATATTCATAAGAACACCACTCTCACTTAGCGCGATTTCAGTGTGATGCTCCACCCATGCTTGTCACAGTGCAGTGATGATGGGCCCATCTGAACAATGCCACTGCGCCCTTCAATCATGGGCAGTTGCACTGCGCAGCTACCATGGCCTGATCTGTAGCAACACCAAACATGCATTAGAACACTGCTCTCACGTAGCGCGATTTCAGTGTACTGCTCCACCCATGATTGTCCCAGTGCAGTGAGGATGGGCCCATCTGAACAGTGCCACAGCGCCCTTCAATCATGGGCAGTTGCACTGTGCAGCTCCCATGGCATGATCTGTAGCAACACCAAACATGAATCAGAACACTGCTCTCACGTAGCGCGATTTCAGTGTACTGCTCCACCCATGCTTATCCCAGTGCAATGAGGATGGGCCCATCTGAACATTGCCACAGCGCCCTTCAATCATGGGCAGTTGCACTGCGCAGCTACCATGGCCTGATCTGTAGCAACACCAAATATGCATCAGAACACTGCTCTCACGTAGCGCGATTTCAGTGTGCTGCTCCACCCATGCTTGTCCCAGTGCAGTGAGGATGGGCCCATCTGAACAGAGCCACATCGCCCTTCAATCATGGGAAGTTGCACTGCGCAGCTCCCATGGCCTGATCTGTAGCAACACCAAACATGCATCAGAACACCGCTCTCACGTAGCGCGATTTCAGTGTACTGCTCCACCCATGCTTATCCCAGTGCAATGAGGATGGGCCCATCTGAAAAGAGCCACATCGCCCTTCAATCATGGGAAGTTGCACTGCACAGCTACCATGGCCTGATCTGTAGCAACACCAAATATGCATCAGAACACTGCTCTCACATAGCGCGATTTCAGTGTGCTGCTCCACCCATGCTTGTCCCAGTGCAGTGAGGATGGGCCCATCTGAACAGTGCCACAGCGCCCTTCAATCATGGGCAGTTGCACTGCGCAGCTACCATGGCCTGATCTGTAGCAACACCAAACATGCATCAGAACACCGCTCTCACGTAGCATGATTTCAGTGTACTGCTCCACCCATGCTTGTCCCAGTGCAGTGAGGATGGGCCCATCTGAACAGTGCCACATCGCCCTTCAATCATGGGCAGTTGCACTGCGCAGCTCCCATGGCATGATCTGTAGCAACACCAAACATGCATCAGAACACCGCTCTCACGTAGCGCGATTTCAGTGTACTGCTCCACCCATGCTTGTCCCAGCGCAGTGAGTATGGGCCCATCTGAACAGTGCCACAGCGCCCTTCAATCAAGGGCAGTTGCACTGCGCAGCTCCCATGACCTTATATGTAGCAACACCAAACATGAATCAGAACACTCGCTCTCACGTAGCGCGATTTCAGTGTGCTGCTCCACCCATGCTTGTCCCAGTGCAATGAGGATGGGCCCATCTGAACAGTGCCACAGCACCCTTTAATCATGGGCAGTTGCACTGCGCAGCTACCATGACCTGATCTGTAGCAACACCAAATATGAATCATGCTTGTCTCAGTGCAGTGAGGATGGGCCCATCTGAACATTGCCACAGCGCCCTTCAATCATGGGCAGTTGCACAGCACAGCTACCATGGCCTGATATGTAGCAGCGCCAAATATGCATCAGAACACTGCTCTCACGTAGCGCGATTTCAGTGTGCTGCTCCACCCATGTTTGTCCCAGTGCAGTGAGGATGGGCCCATCTGAACAGTGCCACAGCGCCCTTCAATCATGGGCAGTTGCACTGCGCAGCTACCATGGCCTGATATGTAGCAACACCAAACATGCATCAGAACACCACTCTCACGTAGCGCGATTTCAGTGTGCTGCTCCACCCATGCTTGTCCCAGTGCAGTGAGGATGGGCCCATCTGAACAGTGCCACAGCGCCCTTCAATCATGGGCAGTTGCACTGCGCAGCTCCCATGGCCTGATCTGTAGCAACACCAAACATGCATCAGAACACTGCTCTCACGTAGCGCGATTTCAGTGTACTGCTCCACCCATGATTGTCCCAGTGCAGTGAGGATGGGCCCATCTGAACAGTGCCACAGCGCCCTTCAATCATGGGCAGTTGCACTGTGCAGCTACCATGGCCTGATCTGTAGCAACACCAAACATGCATCAGAACACCACTCTCACGTAGCGCGATTTCAGTGTGCTGCTCCACCCATGCTTGTCCCAGTGCAATGAGGATGGGCCCATCTGAACAGTGCCACAGCGCCCTTCAATCATGGGCAGTTGCACTGCGCAGCTACCATGGCCTGATCTGTAGCAACACCAAACATGCATCAGAACACCACTCTCACGTAGCGCGATTTCAGTGTACTGCTCCACCCATGCTTGTCACAGTGCGATTTCATTGTGCTGCTCCACCCATGCGTGTCCCAGTGCAGATAAGATGGGCCCATCTGAACAGTGTCACAGCGCCCTTCAATCATGGGCAGTTGCACTGCACAGCTACCATGGCCTGATATGTAGCAACACCAAATATACATCAGAACACCGCTCTCATGTAGTGCGATTTCAGTGTACTGATCCACCCATGCTTGTCACAGTGCAGTGATGATGGGCCCATCTGAACAATGCCACTGCGCCCTTCAATCATGGGCAGTTGCACTGCGCAGCTACCATGGCCTGATCTGTAGCAGCACCAAATAAGCATCAGAACACCACTCTCACGTAGCACGATTTCAGTGTGCTGCTCCACCCATGTTTGTCCCAGTGCAGTGAGGATGGGCCCATCTGAACAGAGGAACATCGCCCTTCAATCATGGGAAGTTGCACTGCGCAGCTACCATGGCCTGATCTGTAGCAACACCAAATATACATAAGAACACCGCTCTCACTTAGCGCGATTTCAGTGTACTGCTCCACCCATGATTGTCCCAGTGCAGTGAGGATGGGCCCATCTGAACACTGCCACAGCGCTCTTCAATCATGGGCAGTTGCACTGTGCAGCTCCCATGGCCTGATCTGTAGCAACACCAAACATGCATCAGAACACCGCTCTCACGTAGCGCGATTTCAGTGTACTGCTCCACCCATGCTTGTCCCAGTGCAGTGAGGATGGGCCCATCTGAACAGTGCCACAGCGCCCTTCAATCATGGGCAGTTGCACTGCGCAGCTCCCATGGCCTGATCTGTAGCAACACCAAACATGCATCAGAACACCGCTCTCACGTAGCACGATTTCAGTGTACTGCTCCACCCATGCTTGTCCCAGTGCAGTGAGGATGGGCCCATCTGAACAGTGCCACAGCGCCCTTCAATCATGGGCAGTTGCACTGCGCAGCTCCCATGGCCTGATCTGTAGCAACACCAAACATGCATCATAGACGCCTGCTTTCAGTCTGCTGCTCCACCCATGCTTGTCCCAGTGCAGTGAGGATGGGCCCATCTGCAGAGTGCCACAGCGCCCTTCAATCCTGGTCAGGTGCACTTCGCAGCTCCCATGGCCTGATCTGTAGCAACACCAAACATGCATCAGAACACCGCTCTCACGTAGCTCGATTTCAGTGTACTGCACCACCCATGCTTGTCCCAGTGCAATGAGGATGGGCCCATCTGAACACTGCCACACAGCCCTTCAGTCATGGAGAGTTGCACTGCGCAGCTACCATGGCCTGATCTGTAGCAACACCAAACATGCATCAGAACACCGCTCTCACGTAGCGCGATTTCAGTGTACTGCTCCACCCATGCTTGTCCCAGTGCAGTGAGGATGGGCCCATCTGAACAGTGCCACAGCGCCCTTCAATCATGGGCAGTTGCACTGCGCAGCTCCCATGGCCTGATCTGTAGCAACACCAAACATGCATCAGAACACTGCTCTCACGTAGCGCGATTTCAGTGTACTGCTCCACCCATGCTTATCCCAGTGCAGTGAGGATGGGCCCATCTGAACAGTGCCACAGCGCCCTTCAATCATGGGCAGTTGCACTGCGCAGCTACCATGGCCTGATCTGTAGCAACACCAAACATGCATCAGAACACCGCTCTCATGTAGCGCGATTTCAGTGTACTGCTCCACCCATGCTTGTCCCAGTGCAGTGAGGATGGGCCCATCTGAACAGTGCCACAGCGCCCTTCAATCATGGGCAGTTGCACTGCGCAGCTACCATGGCCTGATCTGTAGCAACACCAAACATGCATCAGAACACCGCTCTCACGTAGCGCGATTTCAGTGTACTGCTCCACCCATGCTTGTCCCAGTGCAGTGAGGATGGGCCCATCTGAACAGTGCCACAGCGCCCTTCAATCATGGGCAGTTGCACTGCGCAGCTCCCATGGCCTGATCTGTAGCAACACCAAACATGCATCAGAACACCGCTCTCACGTAGCGCGATTTCAGTGTACTGCTCCACCCATGCTTATCCCAGTGCAGTGAGGATGGGCCCATCTGAACAGTGCCACAGCGCCCTTCAATCATGGGCAGTTGCACTGCGCAGCTACCATGGCCTGATCTGTAGCAACACCAAACATGCATCAGAACACCGCTCTCACGTAGCGCGATTTCAGTGTACTGCTCCACCCATGCTTGTCCCAGTGCAGTGAGGATGGGCCCATCTGAACAGTGCCACAGCGCCCTTCAATCATGGGCAGTTGCACTGCGCAGCTCCCATGGCCTGATCTGTAGCAACACCAAACATGCATCAGAACACCACTCTCACATAGCGCGATTTCAGTGTGCTGCTCCACCCATGCTTGTCCCAGTGCAGTGAGGATGGGCCCATCTGAACAGTGCCACAGCGCCCTTCAATCATGGGCAGTTGCACTGCGCAGCTACCATGGCCTGATCTGTAGCAACACCAAACATGCATCAGAACACCGCTCTCACGTAGCGCGATTTCAGTGTACTGCTCCACCCATGCTTGTCCCAGTGCAGTGAGGATGGGCCCATCTGAACAGTGCCACAGCGCCCTTCAATCATGGGCAGTTGCACTGCGCAGCTACCATGGCCTGATCTGTAGCAACACCAAACATGCATCAGAACACCGCTCTCACGTAGCGCGATTTCAGTGTACTGCTCCACCCATGCTTGTCCCAGTGCAGTGAGGATGGGCCCATCTGAACAGTGCCACAGCGCCCTTCAATCATGGGCAGTTGCACTGCGCAGCTACCATGGCCTGATCTGTAGCAACACCAAACATGCATCAGAACACCACTCTCACGTAGCGCGATTTCAGTGTGCTGCTCCACCCATGCTTGTCCCAGTGCAGTGAGGATGGGCCCATCTGAACAGTGCCACAGCGCCCTTCAATCATGGGCAGTTGCACTGCGCAGCTACCATGGCCTGATCTGTAGCAACACCAAACATGCATCAGAACACCGCTCTCACGTAGCGCGATTTCAGTGTGCTGCTCCACCCATGCTTGTCCCAGTGCAGTGAGGATGGGCCCATCTGAACAGTGCCACAGCGCCCTTCAATCATGGGCAGTTGCACTGCGCAGCTCCCATGGCCTGATCTGTAGCAACACCAAACATGCATCAGAACACCACTCTCACGTAGCGCGATTTCAGTGTACTGCTCCACCCATGCTTGTCCCAGTGCAGTGAGGATGGGCCCATCTGAACAGTGCCACAGCGCCCTTCAATCATGGGCAGTTGCACTGCGCAGCTACCATGGCCTGATCTGTAGCAACACCTAACATGCATCAGAACACCGCTCTGACGTAGTGCGATTTCAGTGTACTGATCTACCCATGCTTGTCCCAGTGCAGTGAGGATGAGCACATCTGAACAGTGCCACAACGCCCTTCAATCATGGGCAGTTGCACTGCGCAGCTCCCATGGCCTGATCTGTAGCAACACCAAACATGCATCAGAACACCTCTCTCACGTAGCGCGATTTCAGTGTACTGCTCCACCCATGCTTGTCCCAGTGCAGTGAGGATGGGCCCATCTGAACAGTGCCACAGCGCCCTTCAATCATGGGCAGTTGCACTGCGCAGCTACCATGGCCTGATCTGTAGCAACACCAAACATGCATCAGAACACCGCTCTCACGTAGCGCGATTTCAGTGTACTGCTCCACCCATGCTTGTCCCAGTGCAGTGAGGATGGGCCCATCTGAACAGTGCCACAGCGCCCTTCAATCATGGGCAGTTGCACTGCGCAGCTCCCATGGCCTGATCTGTAGCAACACCAAACATGCATCAGAACACCGCTCTCACGTAGCGCGATTTCAGTGTACTGCTCCACCCATGCTTATCCCAGTGCAATGAGGATGGGCCCATCTGAACAGTGCCACAGCGCCCTTCAATCATGGGCAGTTGCACTGCGCAGCTACCATGGCCTGATCTGTAGCAACACCAAACATGCATCAGAACACCGCTCTCACGTAGCGCGATTTCAGTGTACTGCTCCACCCATGCTTGTCCCAGTGCAGTGAGGATGGGCCCATCTGAACAGTGCCACAGCGCCCTTCAATCATGGGCAGTTGCACTGCGCAGCTCCCATGGCCTGATCTGTAGCAACACCAAACATGCATCAGAACACCGCTCTCATGTAGCGCGATTTCAGTGTACTGCTCCACCCATGCTTGTCCCAGTGCAGTGAGGATGGGCCCATCTGAACAGTGCCACAGCGCCCTTCAATCATGGGCAGTTGCACTGCGCAGCTCCCATGGCCTGATCTGTAGCAACACCAAACATGCATCAGAACACCACTCTCACGTAGCGCGATTTCAGTGTACTGCTCCACCCATGCTTGTCCCAGTGCAGTGAGGATGGGCCCATCTGAACAGTGCCACAGCGCCCTTCAATCATGGGCAGTTGCACTGCGCAGCTACCATGGCCTGATCTGTAGCAACACCAAACATGCATCAGAACACCGCTCTCACGTAGCGCGATTTCAGTGTACTGCTCCACCCATGCTTGTCCCAGTGCAGTGAGGATGGGCCCATCTGAACAGTGCCACAGCGCCCTTCAATCATGGGCAGTTGCACTGCGCAGCTACCATGGCCTGATCTGTAGCAACACCAAACATGCATCAGAACACCGCTCTCACGTAGCGCGATTTCAGTGTACTGCTCCACCCATGCTTGTCCCAGTGCAGTGAGGATGGGCCCATCTGAACAGTGCCACAGCGCCCTTCAATCATGGGCAGTTGCACTGCGCAGCTACCATGGCCTGATCTGTAGCAACACCAAACATGCATCAGAACACCGCTCTCACGTAGCGCGATTTCAGTGTACTGCTCCACCCATGCTTGTCCCAGTGCAGTGAGGATGGGCCCATCTGAACAGTGCCACAGCGCCCTTCAATCATGGGCAGTTGCACTGCGCAGCTCCCATGGCCTGATCTGTAGCAACACCAAATATGCATCAGAACACCGCTCTCACGTAGCGCGATTTCAGTGTGCTGCTCCACCCATGCTTATCCCAGTGCAGTGAGGATGGGCCCATCTGAACAGTGCCACAGCGCCCTTCAATCATGGGCAGTTGCACTGCGCAGCTCCCATGGCCTGATCTGTAGCAACACCAAACATGCATCAGAACACCGCTCTCACGTAGCGCGATTTCAGTGTACTGCTCCACCCATGCTTGTCCCAGTGCAGTGAGGATGGGCCCATCTGAACAGTGCCACAGCGCCCTTCAATCATGGGCAGTTGCACTGCGCAGCTACCATGGCCTGATCTGTAGCAACACCAAACATGCATCAGAACACCGCTCTCATGTAGCGCGATTTCAGTGTACTGCTCCACCCATGCTTGTCCCAGTGCAGTGAGGATGGGCCCATCTGAACAGTGCCACAGCGCCCTTCAATCATGGGCAGTTGCACTGCGCAGCTCCCATGGCCTGATCTGTAGCAACACCAAACATGCATCAGAACACTGCTCTCACGTAGCGCGATTTCAGTGTACTGCTCCACCCATGCTTGTCCCAGTGCAGTGAGGATGGGCCCATCTGAACAGTGCCACAGCGCCCTTCAATCATGGGCAGTTGCACTGCGCAGCTCCCATGGCCTGATCTGTAGCAACCCCAAACATGCATCAGAACACCACTCTCACGTAGCGCAATTTCAGTGTACTGCTCCACCCATGCTTGTCCCAGTGCAGTGAGGATGGGCCCATCTGAACAGTGCCACAGCGCCCTTCAATCATGGGCAGTTGCACTGCGCAGCTACCATGGCCTGATCTGTAGCAACACCAAATATGCATCAGAACACCGCACTCACGTAGCGCGATTTCAGTGTACTGCTCCACCCATGCTTGTCCCAGTGCAGTGAGGATGGGCCCATCTGAACAGTGTCACAGCGCCCTTCAATCATGGGCAGTTGCACTGCGCAGCTCCCATGGCCTGATCTGTAGCAACACCAAACATGCATCATAACACCACTCTCACGTCGCGCGATTTCAGAGTGCTGCTCCACCCATGTGTATCCCAGTGCAATGAGGATGGGCCCATCTGAACAGTGCCACAGTGCCCTTCAATCATGGGCAGTTGCACTGCGCAGCTTGCATGGCCTGATCTGTAGCAACACCAAACATACATCAGAACACCACTCTCACGTAGCGCGATTTCAGTGTCGTGCTCCACCCATGCTTGTCCCAGTGCAGTGAGGATGGCCCTATCTGAACAGTGCCACAGCGCCATTCAATCATGGACAGTTGCAATGCGCAGCTCCCATGGCCTGATCTGTAACAACAGCAATATACGTCAGAACACCGCTCTCACGTAGCGCGATTTCAGTGTGCTGCTCCACCCATGCTTATACCAGTGCAATGAGGATGGGCCCATCTGAACAGTGTCACAGCACCCTTCAACCATGGGCAGTTGCACTGCGCAGCTACCATGGCCTGATCTGTAGAAACACCAATTATGCATCAGAACACCGCTCTCACGTAGCGCGATTTCAGTGTGCTGCTCCACCCATGCTTATCCCAGTGCAATGAGGATGGGCCCATCTGAACAGCGTCACAGCACCCTTCAATCATGGGCAGTTGCACTGCGCAGCTACCATGGTCTGATCTGTAGCAACACCAAATATGCATCAGAACACCGCTCTCACGTAGCACGATTTCAGTGTTTTGCTCCACCTATGTTGTCCAAGTGTGCAATGAGGACAGCCCCATCTGAACAGTGCCAGCAAGCCCTTCAATGCATGGGCGGCTGCACTGCGCAGCTACTATGAGGTCTGTTCTATCACAACACCAAATATCCATCCGAAACACCGCTCTCACATAGCGCAATTTTACAATGTGCTGTTCACAGCCTTGCTTCTCCCAGTTGCATTGAGGATGACCCCATATTCTGAACAGTGCCACAACCCAGCCTTTAATCATGGGCAGCTGCACTGCGCAGCTACCATGGCCCTGATCTGTAGCAACACTAAATTTGAATCAGGAGGGGGGGGGGGGGGTGGGGGGGGGCCTGGGGGGGGGGGGGGGGGGGTGCTTGTCTCAGTGCAGTGAGGATGGGCCCATCTGAACAGTGCCACAGCACCCTTCAATCATGGGCAGTTGCACAGCACAGCTGCCCAGATGGCCTGATATATTCAACAAAACCAACCATACATCAGAACACCGCTCTCTTGTAGCGCGATTTCAGTGTACTGCTCCACCCATGCTCGTCCAGAGTGGAGCTGGTGATGAGCCAATATGAACAGTGCCACAGCACCCCTTCAATAGTGGGCAGTTGCACTGTGCAGCTACCATGGCCTGATCTGTAGCAACACCAAACATGCATCAGAAAACTGCTCTCACGTAGCATGATTTCAGTGTACTGATCCACCCATAATCTTCCCAGTGCAGTGACTATGGGCCCATCTGAACAGTGCCACAGCACCCTTCAATCATGGGCGATTGCCCTGTGCAGCTCCGATGGCATAATATTTAGCAACACTAAACATGAATCAGAACACTGCTCTCACATAGCGCGATTTCAGTGTACTGCTCCACCCATGCTTATCCCAGTGCACTGAGGATGGGCCCATCTGAAGAGTTGCCACAGCACCATCAATCATGGATCATGGTCAGTTGCACTGCGCAGCTACCATGGCCTGATCTGTAGCAACACCAAATATGCATCAGAAAACCGCTCTCACATAGCGCGATTTCAGTGTACTGCTCCACCCATGCTTGTCACAGTGCAGTGATGATGGGCCCATCTGAACAATGCCACCACGCCCTTCAATCATGGGATTTTACACTGCGCAGCTACCATGGCCTGATCTGTAGCAACAACAAACATGCATCAGAACACCGCTCTCATGTATCATGATTTCACTGTACTAATCCACCCATGCTTATCCCAGTGCAGTGAGCATGGGCCCATATCTGAACAGTCCCACAGCGCCCTTCAGATCATGGGCAGTTGGCCTGCACAGCTCTTATGGCCTGGGTATCGAAAGCAACACCAAACATGAATCAGAACACCTCTCTCATGTAGCGAGATTTCAGTGTACTTATCCACCCATGCTTATCCCAGTGCAATGAGGAAGGGCTTATCTGAACATTGCCACAGCGCCCTTCAATCATGGGCAGTTGCACTGCACAGCTACCATGCCTGATCTGTAGCAGCACCAAACATGCATCAGAACACCGCTCTTACATAACATGATTTCAGTGTACTGATCCACCAATGCTCGGGGCAGTGCAGTAATCTAGGCCCCAGCTGAACAGTGCCACAGCGCCCTTCAATCATGGGCAGTTGCACTGCGCAGCTCCCATGGTATGATCTGTAGCAACACCAAACATGAATCAGAACACTGCTCTCACGTTGCACACGATTTCAGTGTACTGCTCCACCGATGCTCTCGCCCAGTGCAATGACGATGCTGGCCCATCTGAACAGTGCCATCAGCGCCCTTCAATCATGGGCAGTTGCACTGCGCAGCTCACATGGCCTGATCTGTCATTACACCAAATATGCATCAGAACACTGCTCTCACATAGCGCGATTTCAGTGTGCTGCTCCCACCCATGATTGTCCCAGTGCAGTGAGGATGGGCCCATCTGAACAGTGCCACAGCGCCCTTCAATCATCGGCAGCTGCACTGCGCAGCTACCATGGTCTGATCTGTAGCCAACACCAAATATGCATCAGAACACCACTCTCACGTAGCGCGATTTCAGTGTCTGTTCCCACCCATGCTTGTCCCAGTGCACGGAGGATGGGCCCATCTGAACAGGGCCACATCGCCCTTCGTATCATGGGCAGTTGCATTGCGCAGCTACCATGGCCTGATCTGTAGCAACACCAATATATGCATCAGAACACCGCTCTCACGTAGCGTGATTTCAGTGTGCTGATCAACCCATGCTTGTCCCAGTGAATGATGATGTGCCCATCTGACGTGTGTGTGCCACAGCGCCATTTAATGCATTGGCGACCATTGCATGCGCAGCTCCCATGGCCTGATTTGTAGCAGCACCAAATATGAGTCATGCTTGTCTCGGCAGTGAGGATGGGCCCATCTGAACAGAGCCACAGCGCCCTTCCAATCATGGGCAGTTGCACTGCGCAGCTACCATGGCCTGATCTGTAGCAACACCAGATATGCATCAGAACACCGCTCTCATGTAGTGCGATTTCAGTGTACTGCTCCACCCATGCTTGTCCCAGTGCCAGTGAAGGATGGGCCCATCTGAACAGTGCGTCACAGCACCCTTCTACCATGGGCAGGTTGCACTGCGCAGTTCCCATGGCCTGATCTGTAGCAACACCAGACATGCATCAGAACACCACTCTCATGTAGCGCGATTTCAGTGCGCTGCTCCACCCGTGCTTATTCCCAGTGCAATGAGGATGGGCCCATCTGAACAATGTCACAGCACCCTTGCAATCATGGGCAGTTGCGCTGAGCAGCTACCGTGGCCTGCATCTGCAGCAAGCACCCAATACGCATCAGAACACCGCTCTCACATAGTGCAGATTTCAGTGTTCTGCTTATCCCATGCTTGTCCGAGTGCAATGAGGATGGGCCCATCTGAACAATATCACAGTCACCCTTCAACCATGGTCAGGTGCACCTGAGCTAGCTCCCATGGCCTAATCTGTAGCAACACCAATTATGAATCTAGAACACTTGTTCTCACGTAGCGCGATTTTTAGTGTTCTACTCCACCCATGTCTGTCCCAGTGCAGTGAGGATGGGCCCATCTGAACAGTTTGACAGCACCCTTCAACTCATTGGCAGTTGCAGCTGCGCAGCTAAACCATGGCCTGATCTCGTAAGAACACCCAATATGTGTAAGATCGCTGCTCCCACGTAACGCGTAGATTTTAGTGTACTGTTGCAGCCCATGCTTTTCTCCAGTGCAATGAGCGATGGGCCCATCTGAGAAGCGTTCACAGCACCCTTCAATCATGGGCAGTTGCACAGTGCAGCTACCATGGCCTGATCCAGTATCATCACGCCCCAGGAGAACAGTGGATGAGAACACGGCTCTCTACGTTAGCGCGATTTCAGCGTACCGCCCCACCCATCATCGTCCCGGTGCAGTGAGGATGGGCCTATCTGAGCAGTGCCACAGCGCCCTTCTAATCATGGGCAGTTGGACTGTGCAGCTCCCATGGCCTGATCTGTAGCAACACCGTATATGCATCAGAACACCGCTTTCACATAGTGCGGTCTCATTGTGCTGCTCCACCCATGCCTGTCCCAGTGCAGTGAGGATGGGCCCACTGAGCAGTGTCACAGCGCCCTTCAACCATGGGCAGCTTGCACTGCGCAGCTACCATGGCCTAATCTGTAGCAACACCAAATATAAGCATCAGAACACCGCTCTCACGTAGGGTGATTTCAGTGTACTGCTCCATTTATGCTTGTCCCAGTGCAGTGAGGATGGGCCCATCTGAACAGAGCCACAGCACGCTTCAGTCATGGACAGTTTGCACTGCAGAGGTCCCATGGTCTGATCTGTAGCAACACCAACCATACATCAGAACACTGCTGGCTCCCGTAGCGCGATTTCAGTGTTCTGCTCCACCCATGCTTATCCCAGTGCAGTCATGACGGGCCCATCTGAACAATGCCACAGCTCCCTTCAATCCATGGCAAGTTGCACTGCGCAGCTCCCTATGGTCTGATCTGTAGAAAACACCAAATATGGATCAGAACTCCGCTCTCACGTAGCATGTATTCAGTGAGCTGACTCCACCCCATGCTAGTCCCCAGTGCAGTGAGGATGGGCCCATTCTGAACAGTTCCACAGCGCCCTTCAATCATGGGCAGTTGCCCTGCGCAGCTACCATGGCCTCATGTGTAGCAACACCCCTCATGCATCAGAACACCACTCTCATGTAGCGCGATTTCAGTGTACTGCTCCACCCATGCTTGTCCCAGGTGGAGTGGTGATGGGCCCATCTGAACAGTGCCACTGCGCCCTTCAATCCATGGTATGTTTGCACTGCGCAGCTACCATGGCCTCATCTGTAGCAACACCGAACATGAATTAGAACACCGCTCTCCTCGTAGCGCGATTTCAGTGTACTGCTCCACCCACTGATCTGCTCCCGGTGCAGTGAGGACGGGCCCATGTGAACAGTGTCACAGCGCCCTTCAATCATGGGCAGTTGAACTGTGCAGCTACCATGGCCTGATCTGTAGCAACACCAAACAAGCATCACAGCTCCGCTCTCACATAGCGCGATTTCAGTGTACTGTTCCACCCATGCTTGTCGCAGTGCAGTGATGATGGGCCCATCTGACAAAGTGCCACCGTGCCTTTCAATCCATGGTAAGTTGCACTGCGCCAGCTACCATGGCCTGATCTGTAGCAACACCAAACATGCATAGGAACACCGCTTGTCACGCTAGCACAATTTCAGTGACCTGATCGACCCATGCTTGTGCCAGTGGAGTGAGTCATGTGCCCATCTGAACAGCTCCACAGCGCCCTTCAATACATGAACAAAAGCTGCACTGGGGAACTCCCCATGGCATGATCCTGTAACAACACCAAAATATGCATCAGAACACCGCTCTCACGTAGCGCGATTTCAGTCTCCTCTACTGCTCCACCCATGCTTGTTACAGTGCAGTGATGATGGGCCCATCTGAACGATGCCACCGCGCCCTTCGACCCATGGTATGTTACAGTGCGCAGCGACCATGGCCTGATCTGTAGCAACACCAAACATGAATCAGAACACCACTCTCACGTAGTGCGATTCCAGTGTGCTGCTCCACCCATGCTTGTCCCAGTGCAGTGATGATGGGCCCATCTGAACAGCGCCACAGCGCCCTTCATCAATCATCGGCAAGTTTCTTGACTGCGCAGCTACCATGGCCTGATATGTAGCACTACACCAGAATCTACATCAGAACACCACTCTCACGTGAGCGCGATTTCAGTCCGTCCTGATCGACCCACTGCTTGTCCCAGTGCAGTGATGATGAGCCCATCTGAGTAATGCCACCGCGCCCTTCCACCATGGTATGTTACACTGCGCAGCTACCATGGCCTGATCTGTAGCAACACCAAACATGCTTAAAAATACCACTCTCACGTAGCGAGATTTCAGTGTACTACTCCACCCATGATATGTCCCAGTGCAGTGATGATGGGCCCAACTGATCAGTGCCAACGAGCCCTTCGATCATGAGCTGTTGCACTGCACAGATACCAAGGCCTGATCTGTAGCAACATTGAAACCTGGATCCGAGCACCACTCTCACGTAGCGAGATTACAGTGTAAGAATCCACCCATAGGGGGCTATGGCGCTTTGTGGGCGATTGGGAGGGAGTGTGCCAGCTTCGGGCCTTGAAAAGGGCGGATAGAGGGCTGGATGGTTATTCCTAAATAAGGTTTATGGGACTTTTCTCATCGCGTGAATCTCCTTGTTCGCATAGGAGTGCGTCTGTGTGAAGTTGTCTGGTTTCGAGTAGAAAGGCTGAGGGCTCTATTGCGCTCTGGTAGAATGTCAGGGGGGCAAAAACCTGGTGCTGCGACCAAAAGTTGACAAACTTGAAGACAATGAATATCAATCCCACTCGCAGATCTGCGAGCTACCGCTTCACACAGAGGTTTGTCTAGGTGTCTGTTATAAGCATGTAAACCGGTTTTGATGTTTTGTGCTGACTGGATGGAAAAACTGCCAAACATTAGTAAGAGACGGACCTACCGGTCAGAAAGGAATGGCTGTAAGCTAATATCTATTTTTGGCAAAATTCTGTCATGATAAGCCTTGGTCAAGTGGCCACGTGGTCGCAACATTCGCCTTATGCAGTTTTTGGACATAATGCAGCATACAGCGTGTCCTACGGGAGATACCCCATTTCATGCTGTATTTAGCTATCAACGACGTGTTCCCTTTGTCAGAAGGTTTACAGCCAACCATGGAAGGATTGCCTGGTAAGGCAGCTGAGCTTATGACCACGGCTGTGGCAAATCTGAAACAAATGTGGAAGAACATGCGCTTGCACTTGGAAGCCGCGCAATCAAGACAAAAAGTGCAATAAGATAAAAAATGACAAAATCAGGCCATTCAAAGCAGGAGAATTGGTATGGACAAAGAAGCATGTTCACGACAAGTTTGATCTCGATTTCACCGGACTTTGGAGAATTGCAAGTGTGAAAATGCCCAACGCTGTGATTCATCCTTATGAATTCCCTAACCACACCAAAACGGTACACATGAATCATTTGAAACCATCATTCTTCATGCCTCCAGATTTATTCTTTGAGCCTTTTGATGCATATGCAGAGGATGCTGCTGATGTACTTCTTGCCCCTGTGCCCCCTCTTCCTGCTCCCACTCCCCCTCAGCCTGCTCCCATGACTCTGGACGAGGCCATTACTGCCCACACGCCCCGCCCCCTGTCAGCCCCACAGCCCCTGCTATGGCCGCAGGTCCCCCTGAACTCCCCGGCCCCAGCCCTGAGAAGAGAGAGGCGGCCCTGCGCCCCCCCCACCTCTTCCCGCCGCCAAGACCACCGGCAAGACATATAATTAATCTTCCTGCCAACTAATGATGTAGTGGCTTCAACTGTATCTTTCTTGCACTTTTTGAAGATGAATAAGGAAAGCTGGCTTGCGTCTGAGCTTGACACTTCTGTCATGACCTTACCGAAATGTACTGTATAAAAGCTAGGGCTTTCAAGTATTGGATTGACTAAGTACTGGTCTTGATTCATATGTGATTCATATTAACGAGGACTGCTATTACTTTTTCGCCTGATACAAAGCTCCTTATACTTTCTTCATCCAAACTCAGATTACACATGTTCAGTACTTTTGGTTGTTGACTTCTTTTTGCTCCTTTTCTAGTTTTACTGTGATCTTGTTTGGTGACTTTTTTGGAACGAATGGCAGATGCAGCTGATGTTTAGTTTTTGCATGGTGATTGTGTTCTTTTTAGGATTGGACTGCTCTAAAGTTCATTATGGGATTCTCAAGTTAGCTATTTTTCAGTGTAGCTTTATAAACTTGTGAGTCAGTGATTGGTGAGCTAAATA
>JASANA010001298.1:0-17349 GCA_030248095.1 Ptycholaimellus sp. GST1_10 | reverse complement strand
AGAAGGAATGGAGCTGAAGCAGAAGGAAGCCTAAAGCTACATAATGCTAGGCATTGTCTCAAAGAATGAGCATGGATGAGCTGGGAGAGGGGAAGATGAAATAGAAGCTCAACAAAATGCTACTGGGAAAGAAGAGTGTGACGATAGGCACGCAGACATCGCGCTGTGAGAGGAAAGAAGGGAGGAGTGGGAGGGGCAGGGGCCGGCTCGTCCACGTCCTCCGTCTGCTCCACCATCCCATCCCCGTCGTCCCGATCGCCAACCGCGTCACCAGCCTCCTCCACCTCCGCGGGGTCGCTCGGGTAGTCGGACTGGTCCTCGGGGCAGATGCTGGAGAGCAGATCGAGCTCCAAGGGGACGAGGTGGCTGACGGAGCGGGTGCTGCTGTAGCCGGAGGCGTCGGTGACCTCGACATAGCATAGGATGCCGTCGGGGCCAGGGATGAGCTTGTCCACCTTGAGCTTCCAGTTGGCCCGCTTGCTCTTCTCCACCAGGAGACAGATGGCGCCCTCCCTCAGCTCCACAGGCTGGCCTTGGCGAAGTTGATGAAGGTGCTGTTGGCGGAGGTGAGCCTTGTACTCCGTGCTCCAGAGGCGCCAGAATGCGTCCACCAGCTCCTGGCGATGCTGAACTTGGAGGCAGAGTAGGCAAGCCGGGCAAGAGGTGGGCAGCGGAAGCAAATCAGGCAGGAGAGGCGCTTGGAGCTGGACATGGGGTGAGAGGAGATGGGCCGGAGTGAGAGGGAGGATGTCTTGGGGGTTGTCGGTGAGGCTGGTGAGAGGGCGCTGGTTGAGCATGGCCTCAATGAGGCACAGGACGGTGCTGAGCTCGAAGTTGCTCACCTTCTGGGACCCCAGCGATGCTTGCAGGGGACCCTTCACCAGGTCTACCATCTTCTCAACACCTCCTTGCCTCCAAGGTGCTCGTCCGGAGCCAAAAGAGAGATTGAGGGAAATGTAGGAGGGGAAGGCGGAGGCGAGGTTGGCGAAGCCCTTGAAGGCCGTGGCGCAGTCCAGATACACGGTGCCAGCAGTGAGCCCGCGTCTGGCCACATCCGCTGGAAGGCGCTGACGATGGCTGCCGTGCTGTAGTTCTCCAACACCTCCAGATGAAGGCCTCGGGAGACGCAGCAGCTGAACACTGCCGCCCATCTCTTCTGGTACTTCTGGCGAGGGTAGTTGTAGGTGTAGATGGGCCCAGTTGGTCAAGGAGGAGATGATGGAAAGGAGGTAGATGAGGCTGGAGACGTTGTCGAGGAAGTAGCCCGGGCGGAGGCCAGGGAAGAGGGCGTTTGGCAGCCCAAACACAGATGCCACAGCCTCTCAGTGCTTGCTTCACTCCTGGCAGTCCCTGTGTAGGCCAGTCTCGGAGACGTACTTGTGCCAGCACTTGTGCAGGGCCAGCATGGAGTAGCTGATGGTGGGCTTGGAGAGCGAGTAGGAGGGCAAGACGGGAGGAGCCGGGCAGCAAGGCTGGGGACTCCTCTGCCATCCGTGTCCCAACTCGCAGCACACCATCGTTGGAGAGGAAGACGGACAGCTGTTTGCACACCTTCTCCTTGGAGAAGCCCTTGTGCTGCAGGTCGGAGTAGAGAGTGGAGTAGTAGTGCAGCTGGGTCTTGTGGGTGAGCATGTGCAGGGCCTCCGTCTTCTCGGTGTAGGACACTCCTTCTCCTCGTGGCTGCATCTGACGTCACTGTAGGCACAGAAGGAGGGCGTAGGTGCAGAGAACCTTGTCGAGGTTGTTGGAGGAGTTGAGGATCTGGTCGTAGGCGCTCCAGTCCTGCTCTCGCCCCGCTCCCACCGCCCCCAACGCCAAGGCTGCTGGTGTCTTCTTCTTCTTTTCTCCCAGCCAACTCTCCTCCTCTTCTGGGCTGAAAGAAGGTGGGGTCCAAGAAGGCCACTGGGAGAGCGGCAGGTGGAGGAAGTCAGGTCCAGTGAAATAGTTGGACTGGAGCAGGGAAGAGAGGGCCTTGGGCTTAGTGAGTATGTCGGCGGCGTTGTCCTCGGTGGGGACGAAGCGGTGCTCATAGCCCTTGAAGCCTCGCATCAGCTCCTCCACCTCCATCGCTCTCCTTGCCTTGTATCGACGCAGGCCCGCTGGACGCTGTAGCCAGTAGAGGACGACCTGGGAGTCGATGTTGTGGATGATGTTCTTGAACCAAATGAAGGGGCTGAGATGGTGCAGGGCGAAGCTGAGAAAGCGAGTTGCAATCACGGCCGCCCACATCTCGATGTGGGGGATGGTGATGAGCAGGCTCTTGTGAGAGGAGGGGACGAGCTTGGACTTGGCGGCCAGGAAGATGGGCTGGCCGGCCTGGACCATGTAGGCGACGAAGCCGTAGGCACCCCCGCTGCCATCACTGAAGAGGATGAGGCCGGCCAGCTTGTCGGGGTTGGAGACGAGCTTGCGTGGCAGCCTCACGTTGTCCAGCTGGCCTAGCTCCCACTTCAGACGCTGCCAACCCTCTTCCACCCCCTTACCCACCCACAATTACCACCCCACCGCCGAGGGTGCTCCAGTGTGAAACAGGAGGCGAGCTTGGAGTAAGAAAGGGGTGAGGAGACCGTAGGGGTCGTAGAAGCAAGAGATGGCAGAGAGGAAGGCCCGCTTGGTGAAGGGGCCAGTGAGATCGTCGAAGACGGGCTTGAGGGGGCTGACGAGGTCGCCGCTGACGTCCCACTCCACGCCCAAGTTGCGGATCACCTGCTTCGTCTGCAGGTCCGGCTCAGGCACTCCCTCCAGCACCTCTGGCACATCCGAAGAGAACTGGCGCAGATGGAGCTTGGCGGAAGCAAAGATGGAGATGAGGCCAGCGATGAGGCGCTTGGTGTCCTTGGGGTCGGTGAAGGGGAAGACGCTGTTGTCGATGTAGAAGCTGTCGGCGATAGTGCGCAGCTCCTCGGGGAGAAGTCCACAACCAGCTCCAGACTCTGCTGCATTGTTGCCAAGGTGCTTGAGGCAGGCAAGGATGAGGTTGGGACTTGGACTGGCCCCCATCACCAGCCGGGCGTACTTGTAGACATCGATGTTGCAGTTGGAGAGGGGCTTGCGATGGTCGCGGGGGAGGAGGATGCGAAGGAGATCCTGGTGCTTGGGGCGGACGGCAATGCCGTAGAAGGCCGTGGAGACGTCGGTGATGAAGACGTGCTTGCCCGCCTGGAACTTGCACTGGAGGCTGAAGAGGTCGGAGATGCGGTTGTCCCCCGTGCGCAGGCAGTCATTGAGGCTGAGGCCCTCCGACGTTTTGGCGGAGCAGTCCAGGACTGGCCGGCACTTTGTAAACTCCGCCCCGTACTTGAACACCGGTTGATGAGGAATGTAGTGGAGGAGATGAGGCTCGGAGGAGGAGATGACGGGTGTGATGATGCCCTCCTTGGCAAACTTGTTGAACTTGCCGTAGTGCAGCGCCATCTCCTTGGGGCTGTACTTGGACTCCAGGCGAATGCCACGTGAGAGGGCGCAGCGGAAGTTGGAGGTGAGGCGAGAGATGGGGTCCTTGATGGGGAGGCTGATGAGGAAGCGGCCATCCTCCATGCGGTGATGTCAAACTCCTCGCTCACCGTCTGCGGCTCCTTGAACTCCGCTGTGATGCCCAGGTACTCCAGATCCGTCTGCTTCTTCAGCTCCTCTTCCATGCGACCGTATGAGAAGAGGAAGGCTTGGGTAGGAGGGGAGGAGGCCTCGGAGAGGAGGCACTGACCCACCCCTCCCTTGAGCAGGTTGCCGTAGGGGGTGAGATAGCAGGTGAGACCAGAGGCAACCTTGACGGCGATGGCCTCGGGGCTGGTCACTTGCTTGCTGTAGTTGATGCCGAGCAGGACGTCCAGGCGGACGGAGCGCTGGGTGGTGGAGGGAAGGTTGATGTAGTGGCCGGGTGGGAGCTTCTGGAGGAGGTTGGAGTGTAGCTCGAAGCCGCCCACCGTCACGGGTGCCGCCACCTCATCCGCCAGCAGGGCAGCCACTGGCAGCACTCGTCTGTCTTGGCACAGCAGCTCCAAGTCCAAGTAGCACGTCAGCACGTACTTGGTCTGTCCCTTGCAGGCGGTGGAGAGAGAGACATGTGCGGAGCCATAGGCACAGAGCCCCAGCCTGGAGGCGCAGTCTTTGGTGATCCAGGTGAAGGAGGAGCCATCGTCTGCCAGCAACTCCACCCGCTTCCCTTCGCCGCCCTTGGGGTTGTAGGCAGTGAGGGTGCAGAGAGTGTGAAGGGTGTAGGGAAGGTTGTGGTCTGGCTGTGTGGCGAGGCCGGTGCAGGCATTGCTGGGGTTGGCCTGGAGGGTGGCGTGGAGGATGGTGTGGTGCTTGGCCTGGCACTCCTGGCAGCGGCCCTTGTTGCGGCAGTCCTCAGCCTCATGGCGCTGTCAGATGCAGTTGAGGCAGAGGGGAATCTCCTTGGCTCGGCGGAGGCGAGCTTGGGGTGTGGTATACTTGGTGCAGTCGCGAGGGTAGTGGTTGGCGTCGCAGAAGGTGCACTAGACGGCACTCCCATCTGCCCATCGGAGCTTGGGCTTGTCGCCGCTCGGGGCCTGTGAGGATTTGCGAGGCTGGCTACTGGAGCTCTCCCGGTTGCTGGAGCCCTTCTGGTGGCCAGAGCCCTTCTTGCTCTTCTGGGTGGTCGGCTGAGGTGACGAGCGCGGTCCAGACTTGGCCGGACGGGACTGGCCAGGTCCCAGGAGAGCTGCTCCAGAAGAGATGGAAGGAGGCGGAGCGTTGGCATCCAGCTCACGGCGGAAGCGGGCCTCCGTCTGGAGGAGGATGACAAGCTCGTCGAATGAGGGATCGGTGAGGATGCCCATCCAACGACACTGCAGCACGATCTCATGCCAGTAGTCCGATGGGAGCTTGGCAGTGATGAGAGGAAGGTGGGAGTCCAGGTCCCCGACACCGAGCAAGCGCAACTGGTTGGCCATGGCGAAGAGGAAGTCCGCGAGGCCGGAGATCTGCTCCCAGCCGCTGAAGGTGTGGATGGGCACGATGTCGTGCAGGGCCTGGATCAGCTCGCGCTTCGTCCTTGCCAGATCCCCGTAGGCCTCCAGCAGCACCTTCTTCGCGTCCTCGTAGTCCGTGGCATTGTAGCGCTGGCACCAGACGACCTTGGTGTGGGCTTGGCCTTTGAGGCAGGAGAGGAGGAGCTCCAGCTTGTCTGGGGCAGGCATGGGCTCCGGCTCGAATTAGTACTGCCACCATTCCCACCAGCAAGCGAAGTCCGCGAGGTTGACGCCATCGAAGAAGCGGAGCTCTGGTCACTGGTGTCGGGATCCCACGTGGCCGAGGGCCATGTCCAGATAGGCACCAGAGTGGCGGATGGACCCGGCAGAGGCGGGGTTCCTGGCAGAGGCGGGATGGCCAGCAGAGGTGGCCTGCCCATCGGAGGTGGGCTGAGTGTTGGAGACAGGGGTGAAGGCTGTGGTAGTGGACGTTGCGAACACCGTCAACAGCACGCCTGAACTTGTCACCACTGGAGCTGAAGCAGTAGCAGTCGTAGGTCTCATGCCCGTGCTTGTCCCAGATCCCATCGACGACGAGGAGAAGAGAGGCAGAGAGGCGGTAGGTGCAGTGGTTGAGGAGGAGGCAGGGGTGAGACTGGTGGAGGGCCCTGCAGAGGCGGGGGCTCCGACGAAGGCGGGTGGATTGGGATGTGTGTCGGGAGGCAGGGCGGCGGTGGCCCAGCGCGGATGCACGGACTGAGAGTAGTGGATGATGGCGGCCCACTCCGCCTCCGCGTGCTTGATGCGCTCCTTCATCCGCTCCACCTCCTTCTGCAGGGCCATGTTCCAAGTCTTTGCTTGTCCCGCTTCGGTGCTCTTCTGGATGAGAGTGGAGGAGAGGGCATCGTTGGACTCCTGGAGGAGCTGGAGGTCCCAGCGGAGGCGGGACTCGGTGGTCTGGAACTGCTCCTGGACTCAATTGCCCTCGTCCTGGATGGCCTTGAGGTGATGCTGCATCTCCTTCTTCATGCCCTCCATGGTGTGCCGCAGTCGTTCCACCTCGTTCTGCATCTGCTGGGAGGTGGACTCGGCCTGCTGACAAAGAGCTTGTTCTTGGAGAAGGAGAGCCGTCTGTTCCTGTTGCACTCGCTTGGCCTCCTGCAGGGCATTCTGGACGCTGAGGCGCTCAGCGGCGACGGAGTCCAGGGAGGCCTTGAGCTCCCTGAGGTGCTGCTGGTGGACCGTGGCCTGGGTCTGGAGGGTTTCCTTGGCAGCGTCAGCTTCACGCTGAAGCTGAGCAATGCGGATGGCGGGTTGTCCTCATCCACCTCCAGGTCGTTGTCCTGCTCCAGGTTCTCCTCTTGTCCGCCCTCCTCCCCCTCGTTATTCTCCTCGTCGTCCACCGGCTCTGCATCGTCCAGGTGCCCCGCAGCCAGCTGCTGGAGGAACTCGGACTCAGGAATGCCGCCGACGCGATGAGGAAGGTGAGGAGAGGATGAGGGGTCAGGGACGGGCTCTTGCTCCCCCATCATCTCCGCCCAGAAGCACTCCTCATGAGGCTCTAGGCTTGATCGATGGAAGGGCAGGCCGGTGTGCTCCTTGAAGCAAGTAGGACCAATGTAGGAGTACTCGTGGTAGGAGGTGTACTTGAGAAGGCCTTGATCCTTGAGCTGGAGGAGGAGTGGACGAGGAGAGCGTCCCATACCCAACTCGCAGGGTGGGCAGAGGAAGAGGAAGGGCCGGGTGCTCTCTGTCCACTCCTCGGGGGCGACGGTCTTGGAGACGTTGTGGCGGGCCTCCAGAGCTCGAAAGGCAGTCTTGGAGGCGGCGCCGGAGGGTGAGAAGGCATTGGAGAGGCCAGCGAGGCAGTAGATGTCCTGGCACCAGAAGCACTTGATCTGGTTGGGGAGATGATGCTCGGTGTCGCAGGCATGGCTGCACTCGATGGGCTCGCGCTGGGAGACGAGGGCGAAGCGGGAGAGGTAGGGCAAGCCCGCAACAGAGGCGCTGGACTGCTCGGAGCTCATCTTCTCGACCTTGTTCTGATTCTGACTCTAGCCCTAGAGAGGGCTGTTGGGAAGGTGAGTGGATAGGAGAGGTCGATGAAGAGGAGACAAAGCTTGAGCTCGGCAGAGGCGAGCTGGAGGAAGAAGATGGGAAGGTGATGAAAGAGTGGGAGACCTGTGCGGCTGGGGGTCCAGAGAAGGAAGCTGAGATTGTCATTGAAGATGCTCTGGCCGCCGACGAAGGTGAACTCCCTGGTTGACAGGCTCCACAAGCTGAAGGATGGAGAGGTCTCTACTCCTCCTCAGCTCTGATGCGCATTGAACGGTTAGTTTCTCTTCTCCTCTTTACTCAAGCAAAAGTGTGTAGTGATTGCAGGAGGTGCGAAAAAGGGAGGGCGGGCGCTTGGAATGGATGCGGTGGTGGAGGGGTAGGGAGTGAGAATGGCACGACCGCCTACCATATACAAAAACTGCGACGTTCCTCTTAACAACACCTTCTTAGAAAGCGGCCTATGGGGCTGGCCTTCCAATGAAAGACGACCTTATAGCCACAGATAATGAAACCCATGACTTTACTTATGATGCGCTGTTCTAAAAAAGGCAGAGCTAAAGATGCAGATGGTCGCGCGAAGTCAATAGAGGCGGGGCCACTTAAGAAAGACTAGGAGGGACTTAGCGGGAGAGAGTGTACCCGAGTGAACTTCTCCTTGAGTGTCTCAGGGGTCTCTCGGCTGGTGGAGCCGTCGTCCGAGGCTGGAGGAGGGCCGTTGATGGTCAGGTCCACCTCCATCGGCACCATGGACTCCTCCATGATGGACGCCCGACGCAATGCCGCCTTACTCCTCATCCTCCTCCTCTTCTTCCTCCTCCTCTTATACCTCCTCCTTAGCCTCCAGGCCAGGGCATGCAGAAGAGCCCTTTATTTACTCAACAGCCTAAAGCTACTTGGGCAGAGGTTGAGCTGTGGAGGGTTTCCTCGCCACTCTTTCCGCCCCACCTCGTTACATAACCCCTGCAGGCCCGCTCTTCCTCCCTCCCTCCAGCCCCGCACACGTCAATGACCCGCTTTACACCCGCCACCCGCTATTCTAAGCCTCCTCTTACGTCTTCCCGCCCTACCACCCTACCGCCTTTCTCATCATTCATATTCATTTCATCATTCATTCCTTTTCTCCATGCTGCATCAAGGCATGAAGATGCTTTTGCGGTATTGACACATTTTCAAGTTCAACTGAGAGCTGAGAATCAGGGCGTGAGTGGCATAGAAGGCACGAGCCAGGGACTATTGGTCAGCAGGGGACGACGGGGAATTGAAACTTGCAGACATCGCACAACGCAGCTGGAAGGAAGGCAAATTGTGGGCCGATAAATAGTCTGCTCCTCACCTACATGAAACGAGAAGACAACTGATACCTAAACAAGCAAAGGAAGCGAACAAGCTAAGGTAGCTGATTCCCCTCTGATGCAAATCCATGCCCTATCCCCATGCCTTCGCTCCCCTAAATGTTTCAGTGCAGTCCTCGGGCTGCTCTGTGATTCCCGTTGGATAAACGGAAGAAACACCAAAAGAAGTGAAAGAAATAAGAGTTATGGCAAAAAGTCTTTTTATCCAAAATTTCTGAACATAGCAAAGTATTGGCTAAAACTTTCGAAGTTGATTTGATTGTGTATCTCTTCATGGGGATTCCTTCTTGGAAAGCGCCTTGCCCTTTTCTCCGCCAAGCTTCTTAAATTCGTGAACCTATCTCTTGCCCAAAAAGGGGCTGCCTGAAACCTGGAAGTGGTTAAAGGGGCAGTGTTGGCGTCCGCAATTATAGCTGTCCTTACAGAACGGGTGAAGGAAGTTGCATTTTGCTCTAACATAACGGCAGTTCGGAAAGTACCTATGAACCGCATCATCTACTGTTTTCCAGTTCATGCTAAATGGGGATGGATGACCTGCATGGAGCGGTAGGATGGATGAAAGGACAGGCCTCCACCTCACAGTTCACACTGCGGCCAATCTTGACACCGCTTTCGCTTTCCAAGTATTTCACTTTCCACGCCTGCACATTGCAGCTGGTCTGATATGCTACAATATTAGAGCTGAAAGGTCACTGCGCCAGGACTGGATAGGGAAGGACGAGCGCGGAATATTCCCTTTGACGAAGTCTTGCGGGCTAAAGCACTGCGCTGCTTCTTCTGACTCCGTCTTCACCGCTTTCGGCTTGCCTGAGTTTACTAGCAGTCACAGGACAGGATTAAAGAGTCAAATGAAAAGGGAAACATATGGAAGAATTCGGAGAAGAGACTGGGAGGGTAGAGGTTTTGGATTTGATGAAAAGACCGCGGCCAAGGCCGAGCAGGTTGGGCTGATGGCTGATAACGGAGGTGTCAGGAGCCACTTCCGGCATTCCCTCACCTCCGCTCAGCATCATCCGCCCACGTCCACCGCCTAAATCCAATACGCCCATTTATGCGAACACAAAAGGGGCGTTCTCCAAGAGGCAGACCGTTTAAAGATAGTTGCGGGGTTTTGGATGGTGCATCAAATTGTAGACCAGCGCCTTGGATCCTAACAAAGCTGCTAAGCTGAAGGAGGAAAGAAAAAGAGTGCTCAAGAGGAAAGGAACTTTGCACAGTCGTGGTCGGAGGAAAGGCAGTGGGCGCAGAAGCAGCAGTGGCAGATGTTGCACAGCTCCAACTCCTCCGTATTCAGCTCCTGCCCGCACTCTCCGCATTTCCTCTTCCTCTCAACACCAGCTACAGCCTGTCATTCTAATCAATTTGTATCGCATTGCACTTTGATGAAGCGGTAGAAACTGGAAGACAGTAGTTGTGCTGACAGCTGATCAAGGAGCAGGAGGAGCATAGGAGAGAGCCGCAACATTGCTGGAGCTCCAGAAAGCCCTCCGTTCCCTTGCACCGCCAACACTTTCGCCCAAATACACCCTTCCAGCTACTCCCCATTCCTCCTTCTAATCTCTAGTGCTCACATTCCCATTTCGTTTGCATCTTTATTGAGCATTCCAAGTCGACCTATCTGTCTTTACGCGATGCTGTTCCAGCTTGCATGATTACATTTTTCTCTCCACGTTCCCTCCAACCCCGTGCCATGCACTTTGGACAAAGACTGAAATCTTAAAAATCTTAATCTTAAAAATGATTGAAAGTCTTTTGTGCCATGCCAAAAACATACACATAATGTTCGTTTTTGAAAAAAAATAAAATGGGATCAATGTATTGTGCTCCATATTAAAGTTTGTTTTCCATTTGTGCTCCATATTAAAGTACAATTAAATTTTTATGTTACGCTGCTTGTGCTTTATTTCTATGGTGCTTCTAAGGTGCCATAAATCTATTTCAGTCTATTTCAGCCATAAGAAATTTTTTTGCAAGAAAACAAAATAAATACGCCACAAATACAATCATGCAACAATCATCAAACAGTCATGCAGAAGATTTACGTTGCAATTTGACAGCAAAAAAGGCAAAAAGACAAAAAGAATATTTTGATTAGATCGTTGAGCATAACTGCAATCTGTCCATTTTAGGCAACTTTAGAACTTTTTTAATTTTAGCGATTAGCGAGCAAGAACGAGCAAGGTGTTACTTACATATATTCAGATGACCGTGGCCGTAGCAGGCACTCCAGGCGGTCCACTGCTCGAAGCCAGGGAAGCTTTCACCCAGGCTCTCTAGACCATCCTTGAGAACAAACTTGGCGGCGAACCGCCTCAACCTTTCCGCCTCACCACGTAGACCGCCGCTCCGCTAAACCCCGGTATTCCTAGCGGCTTCACCAGCTCCACTTCATTGTCTTCCGACAGTTGCAGTTTGACTTTTCCATCCTGCACACAAGCTACTGTTTGCTGATCGATTTCTATATGCTGTTTTCTGGGCACTCATTCAGCTCCATGTGATTTCAAATCCAAACGCCGGATGGCCGCTTACCTCGCACACGACGCTCTGCAGACCTCGCTGCAACTTCACCATCTGCTTCGCCATGTGCTTCGATCGGCCAGTGGTGAAGGACTGTCAATCAATCAATCAATTTATGAGGATCGGAGGGGCCGTGAGTAGTAGATAGAACATCAATCCGAGTGCCCCTACAAAAGGTAGGGGGTACAAGAAACCGTATTTTAAGTTGGCACTCGTCGCAGTGATGTTGATCCACAAACTGCAAACCGTATACAACAGTGAGCAGTTAGGTATGGTCTGCAGTTTGTGGATCAACATCACTGCGACGAGTGCCAACTTTAAGATACGGTTTCTTGTACCCCCTACCTTTTGTAGGGGCACTCCTACCTTGTCTACTACCTACCTCCAATGCGTGATTCAACTTTCGTTCACCTCATGCTTTATGTCTATATCATCAAAACATTCTCAATGTTGCAAGTAATTGCACTTAAATCAAAACCCATCGGCAGCAAAACAACAACAGAAATAGTTTTTCATCAAATTGATTGATTGATGAATCTAGTGCAGTTAGCAATGTCGAATATGGCCACATAGTCGTGATGCCAGTTAGCTCGCCAAGGTAGACGCATTGCTGTTCGCGAAAAGGCTGCTGTCCAGCAAAGTTGATTTTCTCCATTCCTAGATTGCAAATTTATCCTAAACCCCCAGTTTTGAACTGACGGGAAAAATTAAAAGAACCAGCAATGCTGATTGAAGGATGACAGATTTTGCCGTATGGAAGCAGAAACCACACTGGTGTTCAACTTTTTTAATTTTTTCAGGTTTTGGTGGTGTTTTGTTGAAGTTAGCGGAAGGAGAAGGTCATAACAGCCATGCCTATATCAATCCGTATATGAACCGGCCTTCACTTCACCTCCACCACTGTTTGCTATTTCTTATCACTCTGTAAACACGCTTGCCCAGTCTCCCGACCCACCCTACCTACCTATCTTCAACACATCCACTCCCGTTCCACACTGTCCTTGCTCACCAAGTAGGAAGAAGGTGGTTGTGTTAGTGATAAGGAGAGCGGGTGGGTGGGGAATGTACATGTAGGGAGGGTATGCGGACGAGTGGCAGTGTGTGTTTGAGAGGTAGGCGCGGCTGTTGCGACCTCCTCTCCTTCCTCTACCCACCCCTTCCCTTTCCCCCTGGAGACATAGCTTAGCCATACTGCCATCGACCTATTTCATCACTCTGCTGCTCGTTCTCTCAATGCCCGGATTCGAGAGCTATCAACACCTAACAGGTTTACCAGTCACGCGTTTTGCCGCACAATTGGCGAATAGGGGATTCGAATTTAAAATGCAGTGAAAGAACATGCTGAGGTGTATACGAGGCAGAGGACTTCGTGAACATCGGCCTTTTGGTTATCCTCTCCCCACTAGGCCCCATTTGTTTCTGGTCAAAAGAGGGAGACATTTGTGCAAGTTGATGTGGCTAATGCGATGGAGCGTTGGCTTCACATTCACCTCCACGAAAACGTGTACAAACACAAGACGACGATGGCCTGTGAGCTCCCTCCCCCTCCCCGTCTTTCTCAGCCAAGACGCAGCCCCCTTTGCACGCGGACTTTCTCATCTTCTTTTCCACAATGCCAGGCTACGTGAGCATTTAGCTTGTGCAATAGGGCCTGCCCGTCCAGTGCGAAAACCAGCAAAAATTTGAGCTTTCTTCGTTCAAACTTTAGCGCAAAGGGCAAAGTGATTGCAATACTTTGCTGATTTCTACTGCATTTTGCTGCTTTCATTTATTGTCTGTATTACGATTCATTTATTTGGCCCCACTGCCGAAGCAATGGGGCGTTCAAAAATTCCTCTGGGTGCATCTGCGGATGCGAGGAGTGGTTTGCAAAGACTGTGGAGCAGCCCTGAACGAGACTAGGCCCGCTCCCAGTACATGCGCACTGGGAGTGGGCCTTCTGCACCCCAGCAGGGCTGGCGGCTGGCCTAATGCTCGCCCTGCCACATAAAGTCCCTGAGTAGGCAGAGTTGAGTCATCACAGAGAGGGGCACAGCCGTCTGGGGAAAGAGGGATGTGGCCCCACTGCGAAGGCAGTGGAGCGTTTAAAATTTCACGGTCGCCTGGAAGGGCTGGGCCGTGGGGGATGGGATAGAGGATGCCCCGCCTGCAAACCCTGAAAGGCATGTAAAGCAACGGGGCAAGGGGGGTTGGAGTAGAGAGGCCCCAAACACCGCCTAGTGCCCCCTCTGCCACATAAAGCCCCCAAGTAAAGGAATTCCCCATCCTGCGCCCTGCAGCCACCTTCTATTCTAATCGAAACTCTTACTTTTTTGGCCCTAATGCCGTCGCACTAGGACCTTTCAAAAATTAGAACTGACTGCTAGAGGACGACCTGTCCACTACCTGAAAGTCCTGAAAGAGACCCACTCACAGTGCAAACGCTCTGCGAGTGGGCAGTACTGCAGCTCCACACCCTTCCCCGAGCCCTCTTCACATCCAGCCAACCACATCAACCCTCCAAGTAGCACCTTTGCATGCCACGCCCCTCCCTCTACTTGTCTCACCATCCCAGAATACCACATTTTCTCACATAGAACGTGCAATGGTGTGGATATTTCAGAAAAAATTGACAGAGTAAAAGAATCAGAGATCTCACGCACTTCTATCGCGCTAGCCATTATTCAGATAATCGACAGAGGAAATGAAGGAAGTAGAAGGAGCAGTTTTGGAGGATAGTATTGAGTTTGGAGGGTGTCGGTGGAAGTTTGGTGGGATGAAAATGGAAAATGAACTAGAATTAGGACGGCAAAGCACAACCCGCTTGCATATCAACACATCTAGGATGGAAAAGTTGAATATGATGGCATGGCTGGTGTGCTGACCAATGGTAGAGGCTGTCGGAACTTTCTTGCAGGTTCATCTCTGTGAGACTTATGAGGTCCTGCTACTCGACCTCTGTCGGAGCAGGCAATCTCAACTGCAGAACAGGAAAGAGAAGAAGAGGGATTGAAAAGACCTGAGGTGGTTTGTTGATGTCGAAGAGATCACCGATGCCGTGTGGGTAGCGAAGCTGAATAAAACTTTGGTGCCAGCAGTGGCCCCAGTTGTGTTTCCAGCACTTTCTCGCCCACTCGGTCATATCTCAAACAACATTCTGTCTAATCTTCTCCACTATCGAGTGCCTTCGACTACCTGCAATCACAGCCCACAACATTTCACCTTCATATCCACCTACTTGAAGAAAATGACGACTAAAGGTGTCAGCAAATAGGTACAATACCTTTTCTTAGGCGTCCAGGCCAAAATGATGGGTAGCAAAGCCGGTCTTCTCCAGTGTCGCGCGCCTCCGATTATCTACAATCACACCCCACTACAATTCACCTTCCTATCCACCTACTTGAAGAAAATGAGGGCTGAAGGTGTCAGCAAAAGGCGAGAGGTGAGCTAACGGAGGGAGAGCGCGATTCGTAGCTGATGTAGTCGTCGGCTCACGCTAGATCCATGATTTTGCCACTGCTTCTGGTGTTGGCGGTGAAGACAGGCGGCGGGGGGACAGGGAAGGGAGGGAAGGGAATGGGAGGTCGCACTAGCCGCGCCTACCCCTGTGCCAGGACTGAATCACATGCTCTGTTCAACCAACACCCTCCCTCCCATCACCCCCCACCCCGTCCTCCACAAGCACAACCTGACCCAGTCCCTTATCTCGCCCACTCAGTTTGCGCCCTGCCTCCTTACCTCTTGATAACAAGCTCGCTGGACAGCCAATAGCCTGCAGTCAATAGTTCTGCCCGCACCAGACAGCTAACGAAATTAATCCGATCAGACGACTGTCTGCAGACTCAATGACATCCATTGTGACCTTATCACTGCGTCAACCAATACAGGGCGTGGGGGTTAGCTATAAAAAGAAGGGGCTTCTACGAGTGAAACTCACCACCCCCTACCCCAACTCAACTCCCCCCCTCCCAACTCAAGCTAGAGCCGTGGCACGATCCCGTACGACAATGGAGGACGTAAATACTGGTCTTAAGCGTCCCGCAACTGAAGAAGAAGAATAAATCATTCAGGAGTACCAAGATTCCCTAGATGCCAGCCAAGTACCCAACGACGACATGCCACCTCCCTCATCCCAAGTGGTGCAATTTTCTTTTCACCTTTTGTCAGAAATGATAAACTAAAGACTAGTCTAGTTTTCTGTTTCACTGAGTTAAAAGTTGATTCCCAGCAGACCAGAGGAAAGAAATCGGCTCGCATGACCATCCCCACGTCCGCCCCCACCGAAGACATCAACGAGGAGCAGGAGGAGCAGAGCCAGGCGCAGAGCAGCCGCAAGTCCACCGCCAAGAAGACGAAGAAGCTGGCCGCCAAGTGTTAGTCTCCATCCTCTTTTTTCTTCCATCCTATTCTTGGTTTGTGAATTAGCCGTTTTGTTTCTATTCGTATTTGAAATTTATCCAAATTCTAAAATTGATCACTCTAGACAAGATATTTTGCTAGCATAAACGATTGTTAAAAAAACACGTTTTTAAAAAATAGAAGAGTAGCTACTTGCGCTTAAAAAATTTTCCCATCTTCCCCACCTTTCCCTTTTTGCCCTGGGCCTTGGACTTGGAGGAGGCCACCTGGCCACTCCCTCCCGCACCCCAGACTCCCTGCCCACTGCTGCCCGCACCCCCATCCCTCAAACCCCTCCTCCCCTTCCTCCTCATTCTCCTCCTCCTGCAATGGGGCATAGGGGTTGACCAGACTCTGCTCCATGAACCCCATCTCTGGATTAGCCACACCGGGAATGAATCCGCCCTCGTTGCTCCCGCCTTCTGCCAACACATCCCCCCTTCATCATCAATGAATCCTCCCGCCCCATTCCCGTTCCCAACTCCCTCCACTCCGCCCTCATCACCGCCCCCAATCTCTCCCGCCTCCAGGTCTTCGTTCTGGGCACGGTGATTCTCCATCAGCTCGTTCATCGATAGAGTGATGTTTTGCCTGAAATTTTTCACTCAATAATATCCCATTCCGATATTTCACTTTCACCAACCTTTGAGAGCAGCGGCGCTTTCGAAGCAGGCACACGGCGAGTAGGATGATGAGATGTAGGCTGCCCCCGCTCCCTCCGCCAACCGATCCCTGCAATTTGAGTGAATTTGACATTGAATTTGAGCCAATGCCCCGCCGCCGGTCCTGGAGGCGGTCAGCGAGACGGAGGAGATGGACTCGGATGACGAGCTCAACGCGGAGAGCCTCATCCGCGCCGCCGATACCCTCAACAAGTTCCACAAGGAGCACGAGCTGACCAAGTCGGTGACCTGGTCCTACTCCATGAACCAGCCGCTCCTCAAGTACAAGGACGTAAGAAATTTTCCATCCCCTTCTAGTCTTTGCATAGTTTCCTAATCCTCATCTATTATCAGCCCAACGCCACCGTCAGCCCCGTCCGAACAGTGGTCTCCAAGACCATCCAGCTCGGCCAGGACTGGCTGGTGCAAGTGCTGGACGGCTACGACACCACGGAGGGCAACTGGGGTCTGCCCACCTGCCACGTGATGATGGGCAACAAATGGGTCTCCACCATTCGCAAGAACGAGTTTGGCGAGTTCGTCCAAGTGATGTTAGCCCCTCCCCCTCTACTCTCCCTTCACTCACAAGGGTTCTAAGGATGGTATGGGGTTTAGGTGGTTCCCCAAGCTGGAGCTGGCCGTCCTCCAGCGGCAGGAGGTGATGAACGCCATCTCCAACACCAACCCCCAGCTCCCCATCATCTTCCAGCCCACGCGCGAGAGAGAGTGGTCCTGCGTCGGTACCTACTTTCTACCCACTCTCATTGCTCACCACTAACCCACCACCCCCACCTACCCTCCTTCATCCCAGGCATCTACATCCCTAACGCCATCCTCTTCAAGCTCTTCTCAAATGGGGAGGCCATCGTGAAGCTCATCAAGCACACCGTCGACCGCATGAAGTGCATCACTGACGAAAACCCCGCCTTCCTCAACCTTCTCCATAAGGAGGGCCGTGAGCGGGCGGAGAGGGTGGCCAAGTTCCGCCAAGAGCGCGAGTCCAACTTCTACGGCGGCGGGCACAACAACTCCGCCAACAAGAACATGGGCGGCTGGCGCGGCAGCCCCTCCAACAACTACGGTGGCGGGGGCAACAACAACTACGGCAAGGACAACTCCAATCTCTACTAGGTTGGCCAACCCAATAGTTGAAGGACGTGGGCGGGTGCAGCGTGGCGGTCGTAGTGGATACGGAGGAGGTCGGGTGGGATGGAGCCGGGCTCGTGGTTGACGTGACCTTTGAAGTGGTGATTCTTTTGGTGCTTGTAGTTGGCGTAGTTGTTGGGGCAGTGGAGGTGGTAGGCGAAGTAGTTGTCGGGGTGGTGGGTGAAGTAGTTTTGTAGGGTGTCGCATTCACTGCAACAGAGAGACACCAGAGTTTACATTTCAGGTGAGGATCGCAGTTGAAGCAATACGTAACTGAACCAGGACCACCGTACATGTATTGCTTGA